>PVKV010024749.1:0-30374 GCA_004027835.1 Alouatta palliata | reverse complement strand
ATAGACCAATAACAAGGTCTGAAGTTGAGGCAGCAATTAAGAGCCTACCACCCAAAAAAAGCCCAGGTCCAGATGGGTTCACAGCTGAATTCTACCAGACATACAAAGAGGAGCTGGTACCATTCCTTCTGAAACTATTCCAAACAATCCAGAAAGAGGGAATCCTTCCCAAATCATTTTATGAGACCAATATCATCCTATGTCTTTTTAATTAATAAAATGCTTATTTTCCTGTATATAACCCCTTAGTCAAATGATGAACTATGGGTAAAAACATAGTTGTATTATATCTCTTAGTTCTACTGCTAGATATTTGGTGCCTATTATTCTCAGCTAACTTAGCCTCTATAAAAAATACTTTAAATAGGAAACCTGATTTTATATAAACAAACAAATGTGCGCGTGCACATGTACACACACACACACACACACACACACACACACATATCTTTACTAAAATACAAGCCTTATGAGACAAGGATTTTTAGTCTGTTTCTCTGCATCAACAGTACCTGGAACATGGAATATTCAATGAATGTTTGTTGAATAAAATTGAGCAAGCTCACCCTTAAGACATCCTCAATTAAAATAAAAACAGAACAAACTTTTCCAAAATTTTGAATACCCAAATGATCTTATTTTTAAATAACTAAAAATGTAATTAAATAAGAGGAAGATAGAACACATCTCTATTTCTAGCTTGCTTCCTGTTTATGAGAAGGTAGAAGTAATAAATTCTGACAATTATATGTTGATGTATTTAGAAAATTCAAGGGAATCAACTAAAGTAGCGTGAGAATTGATAAGAAAATGTAAGCAGGGAAGAAATAAAAGTATCATAAATAATTCATTTAAAAATAATGTTGGAAATAATATTGACAGACTAAGTTAAAAACTGCTGGATGATTCCTTCCCGACATAGGAGTTTCTTTCATAGTAGGTGCTTCTTTATATTCAGTATGAAGTATAAATTTGCATTTGTGTGATTATTTGACTACTGCTATTTTCCACAGCTGGTGGTAAACCACAAGGATAGGAACTACCTACAAGTAAACAAAGAAATCCCAGGGCTTAGCATAGTGCCTGCCAAATAGTGAACATTCAATATATTTTGGAGAATGAATGAACAGTGAATAGAATCAAATCAAATGAATAAATCACTGAATTACTGACAGTCTGTAGTAGACAGAAGACCAAGACTGCAGTCCAGAGCATCATGAGTGCTGGCTATTTCAGACAGTATATGCTCATGTTCACATTATAGGATAATGATTTACATAAACTGGCCAGAAACATGATTTGAATAGCCTCTGAGAGTCCATGACCTCTAAAATGTTAAACTTGTAAGTCTGTTTTCATGGGAACCATGTGTTTAATATAAAATGAAAATTATAATAAAAGACTTACAGTGAAAAGCAAAACCAAAAGAAAACAAGTATAGTACTTGAATATATTTATTTCTGAACTGCACAAATACTCAGTATCTTTAACTTCCATGGTAAATTAATAAATCAACATTCCATTGCATATTATTTGTGATTGAATCAATGGAGACAAAATAAAAAAGCTCAGGCTGTGTGCCCAAAGGACATACAGTATTGAATGGCACACAACAACAAGTATTTTGGTGACAAGAGTAAATGTAACTTCTATGAGGTTCATAATAATGCTATAATTTAGAAACTGCTAAAGTTAAGAAATAAGATTTCTTCACCTGAGTTTTTTCAAGTTCTATTTTTTTTAAAACTTTCATGATTTTTTATCTAAACAATTTCAAAGTTGTTACAGTTACTTCACAAGAAACCTGCATTTTATCAGGAAAAAAATTGACTGGTATTAATCAATAGTAACCTAACAATCAGTTGAATAATTCTCATTGTGCTTTACTAGAAATTTTTCAACTAAAACATATTTTATTTTCAGATTATTCCTGAAGAGTTAACATTTTCTGCATTTTAATTAATCATTTGATATCACTTAACGATTGTCTTTTTATATAGTTTATGAGTGAAACATGAAATGAAATGATGCCTTATTTTTGAATAAGAAAAAAATTGCTTATGATTTAAAATCGGTACTATTTTGTTAGAATTAGCAGGAAAAACAGCCTATCCCTTTTCATTTTCTTACAGCAAGACTACTTAAATAAATTGACTCACTACAAAACAATGAGTAATATGCAGCTTGAATAATCCCCTATAAGATGAATGAAAGCTGACAACTTCAATTACAATTTGAAGTGTCTCTTTGTATATGAATGTGATTTAATGGAAATCTGATATTCAATAAACCTGGCTTTCTTTATGATTTATAATAGCTAGCCTTAGGTTACTCAGTGCATTTTATAGCATTAAATGGCACAATGCTCTGTTCTAATGATATGCAAAGTTCTCAGTCAACCAAGCATCAAAGCATCTTTTCTTTCTGATCAAAAAGAAACATGTATGACCTTACTAAATAATATTTTACTGCATGCTCTGCATCCTGCCCAAACCCTCTTATTTTTCTTAAAGCAACTCAAAGAATCTGTTGACATTTTGTTTAATAATTTTTTATATTTCATTTAATTTATTCAAACTCACATGTGTTTAAGGTATAGCACAAAGAAAAGTTCTCCCAGGACACATTTTCCTGAAGCCTGATATCTATACACATGACTCAACTGTCAGTCAAAGTACCTTTACATCCTATTTTAGGATGCTATTCAGAGAGATATAAACAGGAATACGTTTATAACTACTTTGGACCAACCTAATAAATGTATTCTTATCCATATATTTCTCTGAAAAAAATCTACTGGAAATATCACGTATGACTTTGTCTAGTTTCATAATAACCATCATATTCTAATTTCATGTAAAAATGCACACTCATGTAATTTTAGAAAACACAATAGCAGATAAATGATGAGTATTCCAGGAAGTATATTTAGTGCTAATATGGCTTGTCTCATTGACTTCAATTTTTTTAATTGATACATAATATTTATACATTTTTATGGAGTACATGTGATGTTTTGTTACATGCATAAAATGTTCAGTGTTGAAGTCAGAGTATTGAAGCATTTTTTTGTTTCTTTCTATGTTTTGGGAACATTTAAAATCCTCTCTTCTGGCTATTTGGAAATACACCATACATTTTTGTTAACCACAGTCACCCTACTCTGCTATTGAACATTAGAATGTATTCTTTATATGTACCTATATGTGTGTAGCCATTAGCCAACTTTTCTTTACCTCATCCCCAACACACACTGTTCTTACCCTCTGGTAACTAACATTGTAGTCTCTACCTCAATGATCTCAACCTTTATAGCTCCCATATATGAGTGAGACCATGCTGTATTTGTCTTTCTGTGATTTCTATGCTATTTCATTTAACATAATGACCTCTACTCCATCCATGTTGCTGCAAATGACAGGATTTCATTCTCTTGTATAGTTGGAGGGTATTCCATTATATGTATATATGTAAATACTAATTTATATACCAGATTTTCTTTATCTGTTCATTCAATGATAAACACTTAGGTTGATTCTATATCTTTGCTATTGTGAAAGTGCTGTGATAAACACAGGGGTTCCGGTATCCATTTGATATACTGATTTCCCCTTTCCTTTGGATAAATACTCAGTATTGGAATTGTTAAGCCATATTGCAGTTCTATTTTGAGTTTTTTGAGCCATCCTCATAATGTTTTCCATATTGGCTACACTTACATTCCCACCAACAGTGTATGATTTCCCTTTTCTCTCCATTCTTGCTAGCATATGCTATTTATTTGTCTTTTAGCCATTCTAACTGGTGTAAGATAATATATAATTGTGGTTTGGAATCTCATTTCCCTGATAATCAGTGTGGTTAAACATATTTTTTTTTCTTATCTCTTTTGAACATTGGTATGTCTTCTTTGGAGAAATTCCTATGTAGATCCTTTGCCCACTTTATAATGGGATTATTTATTTATGTACTTTCCTATTGTTTGATTCCCTTGTATATTCTGTATATTTGTTCCTCACCAAAGCAATAGTTTGCAAATATTTTCACCCACTGGGTGCATATATTGGCACTGGTGTTAGTGGGGCTAAGTAGGCTGATGCTTGGGCCTCAGCTTGCTCAGGTGACGGTAATATTAATGGTGAGTTGGGTATGTGATCATAGTAGTAGCAGAATAATATCCTGTCTCCCAGGCAGCATGTGCTGGTGTTAGTGGTGGCTGTGATAGGCTGGGTGGACCAGGTGACACATGTGCTAGTGTTGATGGTAGTGGCAAGTTGAGTGAGCCCATCCTCAGAACCTTGGGAGGAGTCCACAGATGCTAGCAGTGGAGGATAAGGAAGGGAGGTTTCAGGCCCCCATGCAGCATGCTTGTGTACTGGGGTGGTGATACCAGCCTGGGCAAGCCAATTTTCAGTATTCTAATGATGCATGTGGATAAGGATTCAGTGGAAAAGGTGGAACTTATCTGCAGGCCTCTGGGTAGCATAATATGGTGGAGGTAGCAGTGGTGGCCGTGGATGGAAAGAGCCAAGCCTCAAGGCATGTGAAAGCACATTGCTGCCCTGCTGTTCGTGAGGATGGGGTTACTGTTAGTGGCAGTAACCTAGGCAAGGGGCTCACAGGCACTGTCCATGTTTTGGCCCCCAGTGGGGAGTCAGCAGTGGCAGTGGTGGTGACAGGCCAAGATAGCTTGTCCTCAGGGTACGTGCAATTGCACAGCAGTTCTTTTGCTGGTGGGGGTGGCATTACTCTCAGTGGAAAAGGCCAGGTGGCTTTCAGGCTCTGAAGAGTACATACTTTGACTCCTTTTGTCCCCAGAGCAGCCTATTGCATGTACTACACTGCTGGCATTCCAAGGCTAGGTCACTGTGCAGCTTAGAGTCCAGGGAACCCTGCAGGACTTCTGGGTTCAGTTGACATCCCACACTGAAGCCCTTTGGGTGGATGTGGAGGCATATCTATGGGGCTCCAGGGATATGGAGTTTCAGGAACTGTTGAGCCCCAGGGAAGTATGCTGTCTTATGGGCACTTGGCTCTCAAAATGGTACCACGCTGCAGCTGCTTGAGTCTCAGCAGATGTGTGGGACCCAGCATGATCCTCCTTTAAAGCAATTCTGTTGGGAGGACTCCAGGTAGTTCCCAGACTGGCCTCAGGGCTCACAGGAATCAAAAGCTTCTCCTGTGGCTAGGATCATGGGAATGTGGATCTCTCACTTACCTTTCTTCTACACTGGGGAGCCTTTTCAGGGTCCCAGTTGATCCCAGGTAGGCAAGGTGCCTCACTTCCTTCTTCTTCTATTCCTCAGGTTCTTCCTGTCACTTCTCTCCTATTCTTGTGTTCTCTTGTAGGTGCTGTGTTCAAAGTATGATTATCTACTTGCTATTTTGGTTCTTCTCCTTGCAGAAGGCAAATGTCAGATGCCTCTTATCAGTCATCATCCTGAAGCCCCTCCCTCACTAACTTTTAACAGCAGTAATATTAGGATTTACTGTTACTACCATTGTAAAATAAAAATTTTGAAATTTACAGGAGATAACTTCCCCAGTTGGCACAATTAGTAAGTGGTAGAATCAGGATAAAAATTTATATCTACATAACATAAGATGATCATGTATATATTTTAATTTCAGAAAAAAAATTACTTTTTGTAGAATCCTGAATTAACTGAACCCAGTTACTTTGTGTTTGCTACCTAAATATCCAGCCATCTATCTGCACATCTATTAATGTGTCTAGCTACTTATCACTCTATAAGTCTATCATTACTGGAGGTTGGGTCCCCTGCAAGCTGACTCTGAGACTTAGATTAGCAGGCAGAGTATTTATCACTGTATGCTTTTAGGATCAAATCCACGGAAGAACAAGGGAGAAAGCTGAACTGATTAGAGAAATAAGTTTGGGTGAAAGAAGTTTCAGTGAAAAACTAGCTTCACTCAAGGAGCTCTCAGGCTTCAGTGGCTCTTCCTAAGTGTCCAAGTATGGTCAAAAAATATATATTTTTATTGTTCTTCATAGCCAGTCCCAGGATGGAGGCTTCCAGGAGAGCATATGTGACCTTTTTTTAACCATGTTAATTTGGAAGAGTGCTGACAGCTGAGTGCTCTCTGCCAACAATACTCCTATCAGCCATTGGAAATAGACCTTCAGCCTGAAGGAGGAACTGAGCTGTGAATCATAACATCCACCATACTCACATACATAAAGATAACTCTATAAAATTACACATATATAGAATTATGTACATGTAACACATAATATATATTTTAGAAGTAGATGCTCCAAAAACCAGTTTAAAGCACATTCTTATGAGACAAGCCTAAAGCTTTGAATTTTATTCCTAATATAGAACATACACTTCATTGAGAAAATAATAGTACAGAAAAATAAAACACAAATGCATTTCATATCTTATGAGTCAATGAAGTATGCCCATTTATTAACACTTTTAAGCCAGAGGTGAAGAATTTAGATTTGTCACTGTATCTGTCCAGTAGGCTAAATGCTTTCTATAGAACTGAGAAAAACTGAATTCAGCTTCAGGGGCTAAGAAAAGTTTATCAAAATGGGTAGACTATACATAAAAACATCACAAATGGTTAACTATATATTGGTTTTGTTTCTCTCCAGAAACCTGACTGAAACATATTTTGGTGCTGAGAGTGGTTGTACATATTTTTAAATTGTCTCTGTGGTTTCTGGATTTGGCTGTCTAATGTAATTGACTTTTAAGATGCCAATAACTATTTGTAGTAGTACAGGAAGCATTCTGGCAATAGCGATACTAGAGAAATACAAAATATCTGCATTGAATACTCTTTTTTTTTTTTTGAGACTGGATCTCATTTTGTTGCCCAGGCTAGAGTACAGTGGTGTGATCTCAGCTCACTGCAGCCTCCGTCTCCTAGAGATCCTCCCAGGCTGGGCACCGTGGCTTACACCTGTAATCTCAACACTGTGGGAGGCTAAGGCGGGTGGATCAAGAAGTCAGGAGTTCCAGACCAGCCTGACCAGCATGGTGAAACTTATTCTCTACTAAAAATACAAAAAACTAGCCTAGTGGGGCATGGTGGCACATACCTGTAGTTCCAGCTACTAGGGAGGCCGAGGCAGGAGAATCACTTGAACCCAGGAAGCATTGGTTGCAGTGAGCTGAAATTGCACCATTGCACTCCAGCCTGGGCACTAGAAGGAGAGTCTATCTCAAAAAAAAAAAAAAGAAATCCTCCCACCTTAGCTTCCTGAATAGCTGAGACTACAGGCATGCACCACCATACTCTGATATTTTTGTTTGTTTCTTTTTGGTAGAGATGGGGTTTTGCCATGTTGCCTGGGCTGGTACATTGGATACTCTTAACCAGCACTTATAAGATACAAGGAACCAAGTGATTATTTATGACATTGTTGAATACTTTTGGAAGACTAATAAATTTAACAGGATTGATTGGTTGCTCCTAATGTTGCATGACAAAGTGGTTAAAAAAAAGGGATAACCACAGGAATTTAAATTCCCACCTTAAGTGCCATATAAATGACCTGAAGGCATCGTTGTGCACCCTGAAGGATGCTCCAATATCCTGCAGCAAAGGGGCTGAGATTGTTGAAATCAAACACTAATCTCATCCTATGACTGGCTGAATAAACAAGGTGAACCCCTATCTTTACAGTAGATATTTTATACAACAACTACTGTGAAGGTGAGGGCATTAATCAGGAAGGTATCAGATTTTAAAATTTGGAATGTGGATATGTGGATAGACCCTGAACCTGAGAATACCAAATCCTTAAATTCTGATGATTTCTGTGAGAGTGGAAGAAGACTCACCACCGAAGTTGCCTACTCAACCCCAGCGCAACTTTCTGTCTCGTGGTACCAGCCTCTTCACCAGTGTCTGAAAGAATTAACCTGCATTCATTGAGGAAACTGTAATGCTGCTTCCTGAGGCAGCTGCCATGTAAGTAAATGTTAGTTCTCTCGGGACCCACCCCATATTCCTCAGAAATCTAAGCAGCATGTCTGGAAATAGACATTGAGGGTGTGAGAAAATGGTGGAAGGAAAACAAAGTTGAATCAGGCTGAATTACTCATATGTGCTCACAAAGCAAAGACTATATTTATTTACTTATATTTATATTTATTGTATTTTTTTTAACTTTCAGGTTCAGAAGATACATGTGCAGATTTGCTACATGGGTAAATTGTGTGACTCTGAGGTTTGGAGTACAAATGATACCATCACCCAGATAGTGAACACAATACACAATAGGTAGTTTTTCAGCCCTTACCCCTTCCTGACTTCCACTCTCTAGAGGTCCCCAGCATCTATTATTCCCATTTTCATGTCCATGTGTACTCAATGGCTCCAACTGATAAGTGAGAACATACAGTATTTGGTTTTCTGTTCTTACGTTAATTTGCTTAGGATACTGGTCTCCAGCTGCATCCATGTTGCTTCAAAGAACATGATTTCATTCTTTTTTTATGTCTGCATAGTATTCTGTGGTATTTGAAAACCACAATGAGATACCATCTCACACCAGTCAGAATAACTATTATTAAAACTCAAAAAAAAAAAAAAAAAACAGATGTTGAAGAGATTGTGGAGAAAAAAGAATGCTTATACACTCTTGGTGGAATCGTAAATGAGTTCAGCACAGTGGAAAGCAGTGTGACTTTTGGAGCAGCAGTTGGAGATTTCTCAAACAACTTAAAACATACCTACCATTTCACTCAGCAATCATTCTACTAAAAGGATACCTGCACTTGTACGATCGTCACAGCACTATTCACAATAGCAGAGACTCTGCACTTAGTGTTGCAATTTTGAACTTCAAAAAAACCTCTAACAATTTATTTGATTACTTGAAATATAAACCAAATGTGGCCTACAGTGAGTAAATTAGAAATGCTGGATAAACCTTGGTTTGATGTACAGGAATGAATTTAAAGCTTAGAGATTTTGTCACTTAAGCTCTACTTATCCACATTGGAAAGGGCAAAAAGACCTTTCACCACAACTGTGAGGAATACGTTTGTGAGGTGAGGCTTAAAGCATCCTTGAAAGCTCTGTGTTAGCTCTTCTCTGTAGAACAGAACTTTGAATGAAAAGTGTGGTCACTGAATTGGGAAACCCAAATACAGTGGGAGTAATCAGATCCTTGGAAGGCAGGGGCCAAGTTGGGCAATGCGTCCATGGTTACTATACTAAATAGGAGATGAAAGTAGCAATCAGAATAGTTTGACTTATGCAGACCTATGGCATTGGCTACTTGATGATGGTGTTCCTAGAAGTGAAATAGATGGAAATCTTACTAAATTCTTACTTGATCTTTGTAAGCAGAAAAGTTTTAGGTTAAGTGGACAAAAGCTTAGCCTATATCCACACCCCCAAAAGACTGAAGATAAGAAAGGAGAGAGAGAAAGAGAGAGAGAGGGAATGAGACAGAGAGAGAGAGAGAGAGAGAGAGAGAGAGAGAGAGAGAGAGAGAGAGAGAGAGAGAGAAAAGCATGGATTCCAAATTAAATCCTGAACTTGAGCCAGTTTTCACACCCAGGGCCACCTGAATGAAGAAGCCAGCTTTTCTCAAGGAAGGACCCTAGTACACTACTGAAAATGTTTATTTTTACTCATTCTCCCAGCCCAAAGGGACCTAAAACCCTTTACCAGGATAACTATAGATTTGGAAAAAGGTAATAATCGGAACTTTGGGGACTACTAACACTATCTCTGAACTGACACTAATTCCAGGAGAACCAAAACATCTATTTATTCCACCAGTCAGACTAGGACTTTCTGGCTGCTAGTTGACTAACAGAATTTTAGCTTAGCTCCGTCCTAGAGAGGGCTCAGAAACTTTGGTTATTTACCCAGGTGAGAAATGCATAGTTCGAATACACATACTCAGCAGCTGGTAGTCACCTCATTGATTCCTTGACCTAATGGGATGAGGGCTGTTATAGTGGGAAAAGCCAAGTGAAAACTACTAGAATTATTTTCACCTAGGAAACTAGGTTCTCTCAAAGGCTATACAGTCATTGCTCTGTATCCACAGGGAATAGCTTCCAAGATTCCCCGTGGATACCAGAATCATAGGATGTTCAAGACCCTTATGTAGAATGGTGTAGTAATTTCATGTAACCTAGAACATCCTCTCACGTACTGTGAATCATCTGCAGATTACATACAAAATCTAATACAATGTGAATGTTATATAAATAGTTGTCATA
Organism: Alouatta palliata; assembly: GCA_004027835.1. Lineage (NCBI taxonomy): Eukaryota > Metazoa > Chordata > Mammalia > Primates > Atelidae > Alouatta > Alouatta palliata. Next base: position 20,148 of record PVKV010024749.1, on the reverse strand, counting down.
CTGTTTCATTTTTAATTCCTATTATTTTCGTATTTTTATTAAAAAATTAATTTTGATTGCCAGCTGGTTGAAATCTGAAGATGCAGAGCTTGAGGTTATGAAGGGCAAACTGTATTTGCTCTAAATCAGCATCTGAAATACGGTACTGTTTCTCTCATAGCCAGGATTCTGGAGTCAAGAAATCAAAAGGGAAAAATGCGAATGGCACCACTCATTATTACCTATAGTGACCCACTAGCAAACTTTCATTTCCTGTTTCCACAACTTTACGCTCTGCAGGCCTAGGTGTCTTAGTTCCAGAGGGTGATATGTTTCCATCAGGACACACAACAATGGTTCCATTAAACTGAAAGCTACCACCATCACTTGGCCACTTTGGGTTCCTCATTCATCTGGATCAACAGGCATGTAAGGGAGTCATGGTGCTGGCTGGAGTTATTGATCCTGACCACCAAGGGGATATTAAACTCCTACTCCACATGAGAACCAAGGAAGAGTATTCTGAAACATAGGAAATCTTTGAGGGCCTCTCTTAATGTCCTGCTTATGCCTTGCGATTAAGTCAATGAAAAATTTCAAGAATCTATTCCAGCAGGAAGGACTACTAATAGCCCATACTCTTCAAAAATGATAGTTTGTGTCACTCCACCAGGTAAAAAAACATAACCAGCTGAGGCAAAGAGAATGCAGAGTGGATAGTGGAAGAGAGGTCTAAATATGAGTTACCACCACGTGGCCTGTTACAGAAATGAAGACTGTAATTGTCATGAATATTTCATCCTTCTTTTTTTATGAATATATTTGTGTATTTTTTGTGTATAAAAACACATACAAGATAGTTCTTCTTTCTTCAGTCTCTTATTCCCCTACATGTAACATATGATGTATTAACTTTACATCATCATTATAGATATCATTGCCTTTTTCCCAATTTTTATGGTTACTTTCCTGTGTCAACTTGACTGAGCCCTGGACAACTCAGATAATTGGTTATACATTATCTGACTGTGTGTGTGAGGGTGTTTCTGGATGAGTTTATCATTTGAGTTGACAGACTGAGCAAAACAGGTTGTGGGGACACCTCATCCAATCTGTTGAAAGCCTGAAAAGAACAAAAATACTGGGCAAAGAAGAATATGATGTCTCTGTATGACAGTCTTCAAAGTGGAACATCCCCCTTTTCCTGCCTTTGCACTAGGACTCAGACTGAAACTGACAACATCAGCCGTCTTGGTTTTTGGGCCTTCAGATTGAGACTCATACTGTATCTAATTGCTTGTTTAGGTTTCCAGCTTGCCAACTGCAGACCTTGGGATTTTTCATTTTTCATAATCACAGGACCCAATTTCTTCTAATATCCATCTATCTATCACTTTTTTGATCAATCTCTCTCTCTGTCTGTCTATCTCCTATTGGTTCTGTTTTCCTGGAGAATCCTGAGTACTATGTATCCATCTATTTGATTTTTTTACATGCTTTGTTCAAGCGTGGGAGTCTCAGAAACAGAAAATACAAGGTTAGTAATTTTCAAATATAAAAAAAAGTAGCAGTTAGAATTTAAGAATTATTTCAAAAAGTAAAAATAAAACAAAACAATAATAACAAAGTCCTTATAATATCAAAAGAATCTTAAGAATCAGACTAAGTATCATGATGTGTACCGAGTTGGAATATTTTATCCTGAGTGAACATAAAGAAAATAACAGCAGTGGTGAGCTAGAGACACAATTGCTGCTTCAGCATTGTCTATATCTAGTCACCATTAGTTTGAAACTTGTGGCAAGGACGTCTATTTTTATATCATTGTTAATAACTGAGCAGACCTTAGAGGAGGGGTGAAAGTCAGAAACAATAGTGCAGTGAATCTTACATTATAAAAAGAAGAAAACGTTCACAGTTATTCAATAACTTCACTGAAGGAAAAAACACTCAGAAACTAAAATGGTTTATAAATACAAGTAATTTGAAATGCACTTCCAGGTAGATAATAATGCCTCCATTCTCCCTTCTTCCCCAAATAAAATGTCATATAACAAGAAATTCTAGGTAAGGGTAACTGTTCTTTCCCATTCTCCCCATTTTCCCCTATGTGAGTCATCACCATCACTTCTAGCTCAGTGGTGTAATTCTTTCTTCCATTAACTTTAATAGGCTTTATACCAATGTTAAGCAATGGAGTCATTTTATACTGACTGGGTTGATGAGAAATACCTCCACTCAATTAGTTTCTCAATAATGGATTATTTTGAAATGAAGAAGAAACAGGCAATTGAAAACCCTAAGCTGAAAATTAGGTAAAAGTATCTCTATTTTAATATTCTACAATGTTTGAAAAAACTTGATAATGTTTCTGTGCTTACGATGAGAAAAATGTATTCAGCAAACATCTGGAGACTACATTATACACTATCTTTCACAGATGGAACATTTGCAAAACAATATAGATAATTTTAGCATGTTTCTTGGAATGAAGTCTCACATATTTGGGATTTTTGCACTCCATCATTACGGTTTCCCCTACAGTTTCGAGCAAATGTTTTATCTGATATAAAATTGAGATCAGATTATTACCTGAATGCATTAGTTTATAGAAATTTGGCTCTTTCTTGCTAAAATTTATATGATTCTCAAGTATTTATTATCTGTAATATATTAAAATACTGTTTGAACATTAGATTAGATTATAATTTAAATAGTACGAAGAATTGGTTACGTTGGAAAGAGTTGAAAGAAAAAATCAACCACTTGGTAGTTTTTTAATGATTTCTTAAAGAAAGATCAACTACCTTTATTTTTTAATGCTTTATTAAAATCACATGTAAATATGTGACTTCTTAGGGTATTGTAAAATTACAACAAATAAGAGTACACAATACATTGTACTGAAGAGGCAAAACTAATTATTTTATCTAAAATAAATTATTTTCTAGCTCCATGCCAATTAAAAACACAAATTCACATTTGCCTTATCTATTTATGTACACTACAAATGAATATGCATGCTTCTGTTCATATATATACATGTGCACACAAACATAATTACGATTTTAAGTTTATTCAATAAATTTGTCCAAGTTTGAATTAATCATTTTTTAAAGCTTTTTTTTTTTAAGTGCAAGGGTGCACGTGCAGGTTTGTTACACAGGTAAACTTGTGTCATGGGGATTTGTTGTGCCGATTATTTAATCACCCAGATACTAAGCCTAGTACCCATTAGTTACCTTTCTTGATCCTCTTCCTCCCCATGGCCTCACCCTCTGAAAGGGCCCAGTGTGTTTTATTCCCCTTTATGTGTCCATATGCTCTCATCATTTAGCTCCCACTTACAAGTAAGAACATGTGGTATTTGGCTTTCCGTTCCTGAGTTAGTTTGCTAAGAATAATGGCCTCCAGCTCCATCTCTGTTCCTGCAAAGGATATGATCTTGTTCTTGTTTATGGCTGCATAGTATTCCATGGTACATATGTACCATATTTTCAGTCTCCTTTATCCCTAGGCAAGAGAGAATAATTTCTGGCATTTAATTTTCATGAATAAGTACCTGAATACATCATAAAAGCATACAAATATTTTTGTTCAAGCGAGGGAGTCTCAGAATAGGGATAAAGGAAATTATTTTCTTGTGAGTTCAATCTCCTATGAAGAGTGTTACAGTGTAATTACCTACAAAGATTTTTCTGTGGTAATGGAAGCATTTTATTTATTTATTTATTTTAATTTTCTATTTTTCATGTGATTTTCATCCTTTTGCATATAAAAGGCAAATGGGTAAAACAAATGAAGTAGAAAATATTGACCTCTTATCCTGGTTGTTCAGAAATTGTGAAAAATCTTTTTTTATTCCTGTACATTACCTCACACAGTTTTAGAGAAAGGGCACCAAACTTACAAGGCAGCAGACGTATCAGTTGAAGGAAGATTTCCTATCAACACATTTAAATTTTTATTTTTTTAAGCTGAAAAAATCACAGAAGGAAGAAAAAACAATTAAAATATTTTAAAAAGAACTTTCCAGAGGGAATGATGATTTTCTAAAGAAGGAAACAAATGTTCATACACTTTTGTGTGTGTGTGTGTGTGTGTGTGTGTGTGATGGCATCTCACTTTGTTACCCAGGCTGGAGTGCAGTGGCATGACCTCGGCTCACTGCAACCTCCTCCTCCAGGGTTCAAGCAATTCTCTTACTTCAGCCTCCCAAGTAGCTGGGATTACAGGCACTCACCACCACACCCAGCTAAATTTTGTGTTTTTAGTAGAGGCAAAGTTTCACCATGTTGGCCAGTCTGGTCTCGGACTCCTGACCTCAGGTGATCCACCCACCTTGGCCTCCCAAAGTGCTGGGATTACAGGCACAGCCACTGCACCTGGTGGTCCTATACTCTTGTCTTCTACTGCAGGCATGCATGCAACCCCACAGGCTCTCACTTTCTCATTCATTATAAAAGATTAGATTACGTCATCTTTAAAGTTTTTCTAATGTCTGGTTTCCTTTAACCCTTCAAAACAGTTGAATGTTTCTGAGACTGTTCTTTCCTGCATTAGATAAAAGATACATAGAATAAACGCCATGAGTCTTCTTTGCCCTGTTGAAAGATAAGTAAGTCAGAAGAAACTTTACACATTTAATTTCCCCTTTTCCCCTAAGTGTTCATATGTCTTTGTGGCATAAAGACCAGGAGAGGTCAGTCTGTGGTGATCATGAGAGATTACCCCTTTCAAGTACTGGCATCTAACAGATGTCTTAAAATTTAAAGTACGGGAATTCAACATTCTCAGCAACTGACACAGAATAGAAAACCAAAGACCGCATGTTCTCACTCATAGGCAAGTGTTCAACAATGAGAACATGTGGACTCATGGAGAGGAGCATCACACACTGGGGTCAGTTGGGAGGGGCTAGGAGAGGGATAGGGGGAGTGGGGAGGGTGGGGAGGGATAACGTGGGTAGAAATGCTGGACATAGATGAAAGGGGAATGGAAGCAGCAAACCACCTGGTTGTGTATGCACCTATACAACAACCCTGCATGATCTGTACATGTAGCCCAGAACCTAAAATACAACAAAAAGAAAAAATACAGCAATTTACTTCAGAAGAAAAATCTCCACAGTTGTAAACAACATAGTTCTTTCAAACAGTAGGTTTGCATACATTGAGAAGAAAGAAAGCAAGAGGCAGTAATGTATTGGAGCAGCTTAGGACACGCTATCTGCTATAGCTGCCTTGAAGATCACAGTAGCAATTTTCCTCCAGGTGTACAGCATCTTTTATCCTAGAAGAATTAAGATTCTCTGACAGGTAGCTCCTTATAGGAAGATCTGTTTTCCACTCTGTAGCAAAGTGATTGTCAAAACACACAAATTCTTCACAGCCCATCTGTCCAGAGTCACTTCCAAACTGTGTACAGCTATTAGTGCTGAAAAAAATAAGTTGCATAAATATTTTAATATATGACATGACTATCAGTGTATGTTTCACATTCTATAGTGCATTACTAATTACATCTTGCTATTAGAAATAGTGTATAGCACTTTAAAAAAAGTGAAATAGAAGAGACAGAAGCTACAGAATGCATTGTTCAAATAGTACTAGTATTGATAAGAAAAATTGCAAAAATACTCTATTTCTAAAATTAAACATTTCCTCACAGATACAAAAATATACTATTTTCAGGTTTATAAATGTATTTGTAGTAATAGCACATGCTTTTTGAGGACCGCTAATTCAAATACAAAACTTCAGGATTATTTATTTGAGGTTTCCTAGTATCACCTTTTATTTGTCAGGAGGAATATGTTTTCAGGATTAAAATATAGAGAAGGTATGCTTGGGTGGAGAAGGAGATAGAGAAATAGGGACTCTAATTCACTCCTAAGGTGCATGTAATTTAAAATAAACTTTCTGTAAACAATTTAGGAAATATGATGCAAAAGTCTGAAAAAAAGAGTTTAAATCAAGTGATATCAATTCTAAGAATTACTCTTATGATAAGGAATGATTAAATATAATTTTATAAGTACACTTTACCTTTAACTTACTATTTATAGTAAAGTTATATTTCTGAGAGCCCAAACTGAACACAATGAACATTTATAAGAGTAAAAATTGCAAAGAACTTAAATATTCTATAAGCTATAGCCAAATTCATGCATCCACTAAAGTCCAAATGTTTTACTTTTTAATGTTGTAGAAGAGTGTTCACAAAGTTAAATGAAAATAAAGAGAAAATAGTTGTATTGCACACATACATACCACATGTATTTGTATATAGCCACAATTTTATTCAATATACATTTGTTTACACGTAAATACATAAATGCATTCATAACATGAATAAGTGAAAGAGAGTTTATAGTAAATGCATGGAGTAAAATTAAGCTACCTGTCACAAGGTCTCCTGCTTCGTCTTCCTTTTCCCAGCTGGAGAAAATATCCTCTAGTACTGATAGTCTGCATTCTTCTGCCTCTTCCCACTGCTGATTAATCCTTTGTTTCATATGGCAGTGGGATCTGCATGGATTTTATAGTGTCTGGTCTTTTCCTCCCCAAATAGTAAGACAAAAATACATTCTCTGGATTCTCTCAGATTCCCCCTGTAAAAGCCTTATAGTGTTTCTAGAGAAAAAAAAAAAAAAAAATTCAAATGGATGGAAAGCCCATTACTATAGCCACATACTAATGGTCAACCTCTGAGGAATCATCAGTATTTCTTCTTTAATATTTTGGAAGGTTTTCTTGTTATCTAGCAGCCTCTGTCCATGGTTAGCAATGTTTGACTCCTCTGTCTCCCTGTATGTGCCTATGTCTTTTTAGAATTTTGGGTGGTCATTGATCCTTTGACCTGTTTTCATATGGATTAGAGAAGCCTTTACTTTACTGCTTGAACAAGATTTTTTCTTGTTGTAAGAATAGGGGCTTCTTTTTTCACCTCATGAGATATTCAAGATAAATCTCAAAGTGGTTAATCTGGAATAAACAAACCGTAAGAGTCACTTGCTAGATCTTATTCTACAGAAAGAGATATTTTGTGTAATGCACTTAATTTGAGAAAATTGAAAGTAATAATTTCCAAAGCTAAAAATAATAATGAACCATCCTAAAATAATAATTACTTACATCATTTAAATACATGTGTGCACAGCTTCTAGTTAATTGACTAAACTTTACCTCTTGTATCCCTTTGACCCCATGCAAAAATTGAAATGAGAAAATTAGGCACATACAAAGGAAACTATAATCTAAGCCCGGCATATATTATTCTAAATAAGAGAATTCTTTTTGAAATAAAAATAGAAAATGGAAAAGCAAGATTAGTAACAGGTTCAACTGGGAACTCAGATGACTTTTTTCCCCCTTGGTAAAAATGATTCATTAATGGGATTCAGAAAACACTTTGCTTATGTTTATTGGTTAACTCATTCCAAAAGTATAAAATTGGACCCAAAGACAATGTTAAAAATATTAAAGATGACAGTAATAATACCAAGCATGGTGATGATTTCATTTCCAATTCTCTGAGAATAAATGATTCCATGAAGTTTTCTTGATATAAGAATTACTTCACATTACAAGTTTCTCTAATAAATATCGTTATCATCATAGAAATTTATACCATTTTATTAGAAAGTGTGCATGTATTCATTTATTCAATATTCTTCACAACCCTATACAATCATCATAATTATCCTCAATTTGGAGATATTGAGGAAGTGTTCCTAAGTATTAGCTCATTTCCTATAAGTTATATATCTAAGAAAAATGTCCAGGAATACATACCATTGTGTTACAGATGCCTGCAGTATTCAGTATAGTAACATGCTGTACAAATTTGTAGCTTAGAAGCAATAGGCTACACAATATAGCCAAGATGTGTAGTAGGCCATACTATGAAGGTTTGTGAAAGTTCACTCTATTAAATAAAAATTCACATCATAACAAAATCACCTAACAAAGCATTTCTCAAAATGTATAGCCATGAACAGTGACACAAGGACATAGGAGTATACACACACAGAAACAGAGAAAAGAAGATATATTTAGAGATTCGCAAAAGCTTCAAATGCTCATGCGGAATGAGATAGATTAAAATAATTATTTCAAGGCCATACATGGTGGTTCATACTGTAGGGAATCCATGAGCCCCACACATTGGGTACCAGAATGTACGGAACCATCCCTACATCTCCCATGGGTACCCCAAGTTTGGTGGTGACAAAGGAATGAGAAAAAGACAGACTAAGAGAGATAGTGGGACCAGGGGGCCATCACTCATTACTTTGGAGGAGACAGTGAAGGCCCTGAGCTCTGATCATCCACACTATTTACTGATTACAATCACTTTGATCTATAGGGTAGGAGTGGAGTGATGGTGGAGTGAATCAATGAGTCAGAGGTGAATCAGTGAGCCAAAACTGGTGTGTCATTCTGAAGACTGATAACAGCGGTGGTTTGGGAGCTTCACAAAACAAGAACATGTGGTTGTCTTTAACTTATTATCTATGTGCAGTGGGTGGAACTCAGGCCTTACAAGGAGCCTACAAGGCTGGTTACATCTTAGTACTACAAAGGGGATTTATGTCCTTGAGCACAATGTTTATGGTAACAGAGCCTAGGTCACTCTGCACTGGAACATGAGGCATAGAGAGGACTTCTTCCTCAGAGGCCTCCTGTGGCTTTCCGCAGTTTGTTGTTCCTTGTTTATATGTTACTCATAACCAATTTATGTAGGCACTCTGTAAGTCCTTTCTCCTTTGCTGCTTTTCCCAACACATACCTGTAAGCCCTTCAATTTGGGAGGTCGAGGAGAAAGAAGAGCTTGAGCCCAGGAGTTTGAGACCAGCCGGGGAAACATGGCAAAACCTCTTTTCTAAAAAAAAAAAAAAAAAAAAAAAAAAAAAAATTTAGCCAGGTATAGTGGCAAGTCGAGGCTGGAGTGAGCCTTGATTGTGCTCTTGAACCCTGGAGATCAAGGCTGAAGTGAGACTTGGTTGTGCCACTACACTCCAGCCTTGGCAACAGAGTGAGACCCTGTCTCAAAAACAAAACAAAAAAGATTATTTCAGTATTCCAAAATATTACCTTTTAAAGACAAACATAATCAACATATTTTATGTTATTTTTTTTTCTTGACACACACACATGATAGTGTTTTATATGACTAATGGTATACTCTAAATGTTACTTTGTAATATCCTTTATGTTTATTATTTCTTAATTCATCAACGGTATAGGTTATTCTATCTACTCTCACTGCTTATGTTTAGGAAGAAAGCACATAAAAATAAGAGTCCTAAGTAGGTCTAGTGTAAATTTGTACGCTGCAAGTTATATAACATGGCTGATACCAAATGGACGTGGAGATGAATGGCTCAGATAACACTTTTAAGAAAGTACTTTGATAAGTGAGGTTACAACTTCAAGCTGTTAACTCCTCTGAGTTTTCCTCACCTTTTGAGCCAAGATCATGTTCTTGGCATGACCCTTCACAATCACGAAGACTACAGTATACCACCTAGCCTCTCTCCCTGCATGGAAATCCAATCAACCTCGATTATGAGAATGTGTGGTTAAGGAAGCCAAACATAAGACTGATGAAGGGCGAATTTAGAGATGTGTAGTGAGTAATTAACTTTACCCAAAGAGCAGTGTGGTCTCTGTTACGCTGCTATTGGGTAATCTCCAGGCTCCTTTGAGTCCTGCCTGAGAGAAATATCTGTATTCTAGGATTTGTCCACAGGACAAACAATGAAATCTAACTATGTGACATGCGACAGAAGCTTTGCACCATGCCCTATAAGTTTAGAGCTCCAGATGAATTGAAGACTATGTGCATTAGTCTCATCCCTTGGCTGAGAGTGGAAATTGGAGACTAAAGTTTAGCCACAGAGACAGTATGTGATCAATAAGAACTCTGGACACGAACTGGGCACGGTGGCTCACGCCTGTAATCCTAGCACTTTGGGAGGCTGATGTGGGTGCATCACCTGAGGTCAGGAGTTTGAGACCAGCCTGACCAACGTGGAGAAACCCTATCTCTACTATAAATACAAAATTAGCCAAGTGTGGTAGGGCATGCCTGTAATCCCAGCTACTCAGGAGGCTGAAGCAGGAGGATCACTTGAATCTGAGATGGGGAGGTTGTGGTGAGCCGAGATCATGCCATTGCATTCCTGCCTGGGCAACAAGAGTGAAACTTCATCTGAAAAAGAAAAACATAGAACTCTGGACACTAAAGCTTTGGGTGAGATTGCCTACCTGGCAGTATTCTGAATATTGTAGCACATTGGTACTGTGAGGGCATCATATTTCTGAGCATGAGGAAAGCTTCTTGTTTAGAATTCTCTCAAACTTTGTCGTATCCATTTCTTCATTGAGCTGCTTCTAATGTGGATCCTCTGCCTGTTACAAACATCGTGGGGAGTGTAATAGCTCTCAGGGAGCTCTGTGAGTTGTCCTAGTAAATTACTGATCCTGGGATCCACAGGGATCTATACATTTGTAGTCAGCTAGTCTGAAGTGGGAGTGCCCCAGGAGGCCGCTGGAATGATAACTCGTGTCTCAAGGGAGAGTAAGTCCTGTGGGGACTACTCTCTCATGCTGTGCAGTGTACCCAACTCATTTGCAAGGGGCGACCTCAGCATCAGCCAGGACGCCAGGGCTGGGGAGTGCAGACCCAATGCCAGGTTGGCTCCTAGAAGTCTGGAGAAAATAAAGCCCAGGAAGAGTGAAGCTGAAAAGCTTTAATTGCCATAGCCGATGGTGGAGGAGGAGTGCAACAAATGAAGAAGATAGACATGCTAGGGTGCATATATTATGTGAGGCTACAAAACCCATGAGATAATTTTGTTTCATGAGAAGGTGGAAAAGCCCACTATTTCCCAAGGCCATAAGGGATACACTGATTAAGAGGGTCACCCTCATTAAAAAGTTCAGTGGCAATTCAGCAGGCTAAAATAGAGGGTAGGAAATGTGATAGAGTTTAACTTATTAATAGCAATGGAGAATGTAGGTCATTTAAGAACCAGCACAATCTTCAAGAGGATGAAATTTCTGTAATGACTGGCAAAATCTAAGTGGCAGCTGAGACGGTTTAACCTGAAGAGTGTTACAGAAATCAATAATAGACATAGCAACTCCGGGAGCAAAAGAAAAAGACAGCCAACCAGGTTACTGTGTAATGTAATCATAACGTAAAAACGATTAAACAGAGCAAGAATGAGTAAGCGGGAGGCTAAGAGGAGTAGTCTTAATAAATGCCATAATACCTTGTCCAGTTCCCTTGGCTTTCTCCCTGAAACACACTGGTTAAAGAGATTTCCAGGTCTGTAGGAAGAAGGATGTGGTAAAATTGTGGCAAAAAAAAAAATGCTATTATAATTTTATTAGTTCTTTTCCAGGTGGCTTGTGGCTATTTGCTTGGATAACAGCACAATGTCCAAAGAAAATTACATGTCATTTCAAGAACTTTAGAACAGACGGTCTGAGATGAGATTGATTATCTGATATATGATGTGTTATCATGTTCTCTCCCCATTAAACTGGAGCTCTTCTGGTCCGGGTTAAAAAGTAGAATCCTTGTCAAAGTCCAGCAAAGAGAGGGTTTATGGCATTAGAGAACTTACGTGGTAGTCATTTCACCAGTCTCTAAATACATAATTAGAATGTGATGTTTTATGGTTAGAGCAATCTCTACTTTGGGAACTCGGCCTGTGATATGAGAGCTAACGTAATAGATAATTTAAAAAATGGAAGATTTTAAAACTTCCTCCAGTCAAGATTAGAAATAAAAACCACTATTTTGTGATGCAGCAGGATGGTGGCGATTAGTGCAACCTGTAAAGATGTAAGGGATGCAGAGCAGAGGGTCCCTGTAGTCACTTCATTTGATTCACCAGTCTGAACCCTGCAGAAATCAGGTGAATTTTGTGGACTACCACCAGAGCACAGGAGGTGGGTCCAATAGCATCTAATGTGTTGAACATGGAATCATGCTTGTGCAAAACACCACGTTGATCCATTACGTTGATGTTATGGAGTTCAGAAAACACTACCTCAAAGCATGGTGCTTTGGCATGCTGAGTACTTTGAACTAAAGAATCAGCCTTAAAACCAAAATCTCTCTCTGGCTTTCTCCTGCCCCACTGTCTCTCATCTCTCTGCCTCTCCCTAAGCAAACAGAGAAGGTTTTCTCTGAAGTTCCCTTATCTAAAGACTGGATGTACCAGAGAAGAGCACAATGCCTTCAGTCTTCCTACTGAAATATTAGCCAAGAAAGATGAAACTCCTATCACAGAGGAAGAGACTGAAAATTAAACACCATATCTAGGACCCAGACAAATTTTGTCACAGGCTCTCTGTTCTGCTGGCTCATTGATCTCTCCTAAAAGTCATTTACTACCCCTCTCAGATTTGCCTACACACCCCATTTTCCATTACCCTATGAAGAAAAGCATCTAAACTTATAGACCTCAGTGGGATATTGAACACTCACCTTCCTGTGATGCTCCCATGCATGTAAGTAAATTTCTACGCACTTTTTCCTGTTAATCGGTCTATTGTCAGTTTATTTCTGACAGATGGGGTTCTTTCAAGTCTACATCGTCATGAAGAATTGGCAGTGTGATTAACAACTGCTAACTGGATGAAGACTTTAACAAAATATGTGAATTCCAGAGAAATAAATCTTATGGATAATGAGAAACTACCATTTCAGCAAAGCCTTCAGAGGCCTGAATGATTAGGAGCAGGCTGGGTTAGACCCTCCAAAGCAAAAGACAAAATGCTGCATCTTGCATTCCCGACCGCAAAGAAGCATGGGTACCACCTAGTAAACATCTCAAGGTTCTGAAGACAATACCGTTCACCCCAAAGAATACTACCTGGATATATACCAGGTGACATGGAAGGCTATTTGCTTTAAGGAGGCCTAGGGCAAGGAAGAACTCTTTAGCAGGTGCAGGTTGTGGTAGAAGCAGCACTCTCAGCAGTATCTACAGTGTAGGAAATATCAGAGGTAGCAACAAATGCACTGTGGAGTTAACAGCAAACTCTGATGGTAGGATCAGAAACCCATTTGAACGACCATGCCCTGTGCAGCACAAAGATACATTCTGCTGGCATGCACCTGTTTCTGGATAGAGTTAGATGCTTTACAATGAGACACAGGTGAACCTGTATTTGGAATTATACATCAGGAGCTGAGTGTTGTCAGAGCTTTCAAGTCAGGCAGGTCTAGGGGCAAATTCATTGAAATACAGAAATAATAAATTTAGGACTAAGCACAAGTAGCCCAAGAGAACATATGCAAAACTGCGTGGGCAAGTTTCCTGGACTCCCATGTCACAAAGAACATTTGCACCATCACCCCTCCTTCGAGTGGCACCATTGGCTGTAAGGGCCATTAAAAACAATTGAATGTGGATAAAAAAGTGGAAGCTTGGTTTAGCCCCAGGTTAGCTAAACATGTTCGTTCTATAATAAACTGGAGAGTGGCTTTATTGCAGGAAGTCTTGAACAACAGGCAAAAGAGAAAAACTTGTCCAATGGGTGAAGCTATGGGTGGTAAATCTGGTTACTCATATGGTTTGAGGACAATCTGAGGTTAAGAGTAGTAGTTAATTACATAGAGAATTATTCAGGAGACCACAGAAAAGATATGGAAAGATTAGTAACAGAAGGCCTGGAGTAGAGACCATCAGATGGACATATAGGAGTTGGGACAAAGTGAAGATCTGTGTATAAGATATTAATGTGCAATAGAAAATATACACCACAGAAAAGACAGTACCTAATAAAACAGATATAAGTGGCTTAGCCATGGATGTTAGCCAGAGTTTGTCAGCAGCCACTAAGGGGTAGAAAAATGAACATAAAAATGATGTGTGCCTCTTCTCAGGGATGAAGAATATGCATGTAATCTTTTTCATCGAGGCTTTTCCAGCTATTGCCTTCTCTAAATGTACATTGGAGAGCAACACAGTCCCTATGCCTCAAAGAAATCAACTGGCTCTTAATGTCTTGGAATGGCTATTGATTTGTTCTCACAGGAATAGATATGTATTTCAACCATGGATTTGCTTCTTCTGCTTGCTGAGCCTCAGCCAACACTATTATCTAGGAGCTTATGGAACACCTGCCCATAGGCATGAAATCCCACAAAACTGAGCTCCAGAACAAGGGACTCACTAACAGTGAAGGATATTTGGAAATATTGCTATATTGCTGAATAGTGCTATATTGCACTATTCAGAAACAGCTGGACTGACGGAGAGTTGAAATGGCTTGATAACGTTGCATCTAAAATGCCAATTTGGAGATAATACACTGTCGATGGAGCTCCATCGTCACTGAATTGGAGATTTCTCTCTGTTCCTTCATCCTGACTAGGAAAATTTTACAGTTCCAGAATCCATGGAGAAGCCATCACCCTCAATGGTACATTCAGTTCGTTTCTGTTATTTTAATGTAATTTATTCATGTATTTCCAGAACTTGGGGCTCTGCTGGGATACAAGTCCTGGTTTCCAAAGAAGATACCCTTTTGGTAGGAGACCAGGAAGCAAAAAGAAAAGTCATGGTATTTGCAGGAAAACTTACCTTGATTAACAGGGAAAGATAGGGCTACTGATGTATCATGAGGGCAGGGGGACACATGCCAAACCCACATGATGGTCTTGGCTATCCAGTAGCAATCTACATCCCCGTCGTGATTGAGAATAGGTAAGTACAGCAATCCCTGCTGGAGAAGGATATTTTTATCCTAGGTTCTAACGCTTAAAATGAAGATTTAGGTTACACAGCCCCGCAGCAGCCAAAAGACCAGCAGAGATGATAGCTGAGAATACGTGGAATTTAGAACGGATGGTGGAAAAAGAATACGATGGGTTGTAGTCCCTAAACCAGTCACAGGAATGAGAGCTGTAGTGTTTCCACTAACCTCTGTCTTCTAAGTTTACATGTAGAAAGAGATAACCACTGGAACTCTGGAGGAGCTGGTGCCTGAACGTGGGTGGCAAAGTGGAATTACATGAAGTAAACAGAGGACTGTGTAGCACCCAAATGTCTTCAGGAAATGACAGGTGGCAAGTGTGGTTAGCTGCCAGCCAACGGCTACTAATTTCTTCAGTTCTCAATCTGAGTTGAAGATGAGGTCATACTTCTCAAGATTGCTTCAGGCAATGACTAAGCATGGCTATGCTAACAGAATCTTGTCTTTTAAACTTGCCACAGGACACTTCTAGTGAGCCATCTTTGCTCCACAGTTCTTGATTTAGATGGCAGAGACTTTGTGAGATTTGCATCATGGTCTGCTGGCTCCCCCTGAACATTTCTGCCACATCCCTTTCCTTTCACAGATACTACTCCCCAGTTAATCTTTACTGCTAACTTAATCTCAGTATCTGCTTTGTGGAAGATCTAATTGATGCATATGGATTAGCAAATTCTCTATGACAGTATCTCAAATGGGGCATATCATGAATGAGAAAAGATTTCTTTCACAGAATAAAAAATTGTCCAAATCTCAAACAAAGTGAACTATCAAACAGTAATAAGAGCTCTAGAAGTCTTCAACCACCACACTGTGGAATACGCCAGTGTTCATTTTGAAGGCACAGCCTCCCAGGACTGCACCTCCCCAATGGCTCAGTGAGGCACGCCTCCAAGAGCCCCACCTTGTCTTCCAAATGCGACTCTTCTAATTACTCTTTTGACAGACTGCTCTGGAGATTCCCATCAGCTTGACCCAGGATTACTAAGACCTACACTGCAATGGAAGTCTTTTCCTTCCCAATCTTCCTCCCTTTCCTTTCTCCTTTCATAAGTATTAGACCTGCATCGGTGTTAATAGCTCTCATAACCTACTCCTAGTTTTCACTTCTCATTATCTTTCAAAAGCATTTCCCTCATTAAGCCTCTAACATTCTAATTATCACCTGATATCTGCTTTCCAAGATACCGTAACTAACACAGGGCCCACACCATTATTGTACTGAATATTTAAAATTTTTCTATATTTATATGAGAACTCTGATCATGTATTCTTTGTTTACATCTATTGTTTCCCTCTGGAATTGTGTGACATCAATCCAATATATGTCACTCTAAAGCAAAGCATTTTAAATACTTGTAAAATCTCCCTTTTAATTTTTTTCTTTATGTATTTGTTTATTTACCATAGTAAAGCATTTCCTGAAACTTCTAAATGTATTCTACTTTAGATGACAATTCTTAAAAATCTAGCATGCAAATTGGATTTTTTACCCTAAATGCACTCTGAATCTGAAGTTACAATGGGATCATCAAATTCCTCACTCTCTATTCTGTACTTATGTTAACAGAGTCTAAGATCAAATTTGCATTTTTTACTGCATGCAACAGAATAATATAAAAGCTCCAGTCACCTAGAAGTCATATATATTTTTCACATATGCTGGTGTAACCACTTATTTGCTTCATTGTTTTCTGCAGTTGTTTTTCTAAAAGTAAGCATGATACAGCACTTTACATTTATTTCTGTTACATTTTATTTAATTTGCTTTGGACCATCTAATGCATCTATACTCTTTCACATCCTGATTCTGTCACCTAATATACTTACTAATACATCCTGAATGTGTCGCACCTTCAAAACGATTCATCCTGCCATCTCTGTTCTGGGAACTGATATAAATGAAGATAGGATCTGTTGGCATGTTTAAACATCTTCTTCCAGACTGACATCAATCTATTTATTTATCAATAGCTTTAGACTTGTTCCTTCACCCATGGGTGGATCTACCCGATGTATGTTTACTATCGTTAATCCATTGTTCATTCTATTTTCCCTGGATGATATGGTTTGGCTCTGTGTCCCTACCAAAATCTCATCTTCAGTTGTAGTTTCCATATACCTCACCTGTCATATGAGGGACCTGGTGGGAGGTGGGAGGTAATTGAATCATCGGCATGGTTAGTGGTTATTCCTATGCTGTTCTCCTGTTAGTGAGTTCTCACGAGGTCTGATGGTTTTATAGGAGACTTTTCCCTCTTTGCTTAGAACTCATTCCCTCTCCTGCCACACTGTGAAGAGGTGCCTTCTGCCATTGTAGGTTTGCGGAGGACTCCCCAGCCATGTGGAACTGTGAATCAATTAACCTCTTTCCTTTATAAATTACCCAGTCCTATTTATCTCTTTATTAGCAGTGTGAGAATAGACTGATACACCGGGCTATATACCAGATGATATGCAAGGCTATTTGCTTTGATGAGACCTAAAGCAAGAAAGGACTCTGCAGTAAGTCCAGGCTCGGGTGGCTGTGGTGCAGCACTCCCAGCACTGTCTAAGGTGTAGAAAGGATCAGTGGTAGAAAAAGATGTGTGGTAGAGTTAATGGCAAGCCCTGTTGGTAGGATCACAAGAAAAATTCATAAGCAAGGCCATGTTCATAAACAAGTCAGAAATTTACTTGTCTTTTAAAAACACCTGTTGGGATGTACCTGTCCCTTGACAGAGTAATAGATTTTTAAACTATTTTTTCACTAGATAACCCACTTATCAAATATATATATTTGCCACTCTTTCTAATATATGTACCTGATAAAGATGCAGTGAGGATTTATTCTTTGTTTGGCAACAGTGGGGAAAAACATTATAAAATAAGTGGGTGTTGTAAAATGAGGCTAAGTTTTTTGGAATCAAGTCCTTAACTAATTACCTCAAAGTTGCTGTAGGAAATACAGGCCAAACAAGTAATAAGTTTCACAATGAATAGTGGATTAAGTTCAGGCAAAGAAATGGAGCTTTGCCCCCAAACCCATACACTGCTCAGCTAGGTCAAGACATTCCTTTTCCTGGGCTGGAAGTAATTCTAGAGTTGCAACAAAAGCACTATCACTTAATTTATCTCTCTCTTTTCTCACCTAGTCCCATATCCATTTCCCAATAAGTAAGCACAATAATTTTCTCACAACAGCTAGGAAAGAGTATGTTCTGATGGTCCATTCCAAACCTTCTCATTATAAGGAAATGTAAGAAGCTTGGCATTGTTTACCTCTAACCTCATAGACAGACCCATGTCCTAAGAGCCAAATAGGTTCAAATTGCATTTCTTTTCACCATACTTATATCTTACTTGGTCTGAATTGCAATATATTGTTCTTTCCATTGAATCTGATCTATCCAAACAGCAGGTAAAGAGAAAAAATTATAGAAAGGATAGAGACATAAAACAAACCATGGATTCTCTTACAGGCCAACATCGTTCTTCCTTTAATAAACACTGACATATGCTTCAGCTAAATATTCACTAAGCTGTTTTTCTCTTCAACATACTCCACATGCAGTTGAATACGATTTTGTCATATTTCTAAGATCCAATATTTTGTCTAATAGTTAGGGTCTTTTGGGATGTATCTAATAAAATACTCAACTCAGTGGCTTAAAAAGTAATGGTCCATTGCAATTATTCATTTATTTAGTGTTTTCCTTGAACCAAATTTAAGAATTCTAATTATCATTCATTACAGCAACTACTATCTGTGTAAACTTATAATTCTGTTCGAGATCAGAAATTATTGATTAATACTGATGTTAAAATTCTGCTCATATATCTTTGCATAACATCAGTTAAAAAAGTAACTTAGGCACTATGGGCACCTTTACAGAATCAAAGGACAGGACACTTGTTAGATTTTTAAAATTAATTTTATTATTTTTGCCAGAAATCCTCAAGTTAAAATGTGGGTATTAATCAGACTCTGTTAAAGGTGTGTACATGAACAGAATGTCCTAGATATTTATCAATATTCAGTTAATCTAGGAAAAATAAAATGTATGCTTTTCTAGTTTGGTTTAGTGATGTTAAATTTTCTGCTTCATAAAAAATAATAGAGAGCATAATTGCTCCTCACATATTTCTCCATCATAAAGCAAGAAAATTTTTATCTGCTGATAAAAATTTCACCATAATTATGTTTAAGAGGAATTTAATCTGATATAGTATCAAATAAATATGGATATATTAATATGATTTGTAAATATGACTTTTGCTCTAACAAAAAACAAAACAAAAATGGAATCAATTCAGGAATAATTTTAGAAATGAAATTATTTTAAAAAATAAAAAAGAATTGGAAAACTGAACTATAATCATACTGGAACTTAAAAAGAAAGCAATTTTCACAAATCAATGAAAATTTCCTTTATCACTTTCAAAT
This sequence comes from Alouatta palliata, assembly GCA_004027835.1. NCBI lineage: Eukaryota > Metazoa > Chordata > Mammalia > Primates > Atelidae > Alouatta > Alouatta palliata. The sequence goes on along the minus strand of PVKV010024749.1, from coordinate 957 downwards.
TAAGTCAAAATTTCTATTTTCATGTGTTACCCAACATCAAAAACATTCTTTCTAACTTATGAGCCCTACATAATAGTAGACTTCTGCACACCCCATTATATCTGCTAATGGGCTGATTTATGATGTCATTTTGTTTTAATTTTAATACCTGTTTCACTTGACCATATATAATTTAGTCTGAATGTAGCATTTATCAAACAAGTTTAACATTAAAAATATATTTCAATACTATTTCAAGAATCAAGACAATATACTACAAAAGGAAATTTGAATTCTTAAATGGTCAGAAAAGCAAAAAAAGTTAAATAATACAACGCAATCTTTATTATAGCATTTTTTTAATTAATGAGAAATTTGAGCTTCACAAAATCATTGTATGTATGTTTAAACATTCTGGGTATTATCCATAAGTCAAGTTGGAATTTCGTGCAGAAGTAATGCTTCTTAATATTAACAGAATTAACTCAAAATGCTGTGAAAGCAATAGGTTGATAACTTTAAAACAACAGCAACAAATATTTCAAAACTTGTCTTATCAATAGCGAGACTATTATCAAGTTTTACTTCTTAATTCTTTTAAAGTTGGCATTTTAAAATGCTTTTAGTATTTTAAAAATCAGATGTCAGTCTGAGCTCTCCTTTATGAGGTGACTCGTTGGATATACGGGGGTCAGGGAGCTGCTTGAGGTGACAGTATTCTTTATAGAAGCTCAAATGCTGAGCTGTGAGCTCCGTTGTTCTTTCAGAGTTGCTGGGCCGGTACGTTTAAGTCTGCTGCAGCAGAACTCATAAACCCCTTTTTTTCCCCAGGTGCTCTGTCCGGGGGGTTAGGGCTTTATTTATGAGTTTCCCTTGTGCTGCTGCCTTTTTCTCAGGACTGCCTTGCCCAGCGATGAGGCAGCCTACTCACTGCCTGCAGAGGCTTTGCTGAGCTGGTGTGGGCTCCGCCCAGCTGCC
>PVKV010024748.1:0-30820 GCA_004027835.1 Alouatta palliata | reverse complement strand
TGGGAGGCCGAGGCGGGCGGATCACGAGGTCAAGAGATCGAGACCATCCTGGTCAACATGGTGAAACCCCGTCTCTACTAAAAATACAAAAAAAATTAGCTGGGCGTGGTGGCGCGTGCCTGTAGTCCCAGCTACTTGGGAGGCTGAGGCAGGAGAATTGCTTGAACCCGGGCGGCGGAGGTTGCAGTGAGCCGAGGTCACGCCACTGCACTCCAGCCTGGCGCCTGGTGACAGAGTGAGACTCTGTCTTTAAAAAAAAAAAAAAAAAAAAAAAAAAAAACTTCTTCATTGCAATGATAAATATTTGTTGAGCATTTACTATATTTTAGGCCCTCCTATAAACTATCAATTTTTATCTTATTTAACTTTCACAACAATCTAAGTATTATTATAATTCCCATTTAACAGAGTTGTAAGTTGAGGCAGAGATTAGTTGGTAAACTCCCAAGTTAAGATACCCAACAAGTGGTGGAGCTGGTGTTCAAACCTACACAGTCTGACTTAAGAGCCTAGGGGTCTTAACCAGAATGCTAGTTATCAAGACCTGTATGACTTAATCCTTCAACTTCTTTCAAGTATGCTCCTCTGCTCCATCCTCACAGCTATTGCCTTGTTTAGGCTCCCATCATTCACTAGACATGACTCTATGTTTCATGAATGACAAGATCATAAGTGCCTTTGTTGATCAATGTCCCACACAATGATTAGCACTTAGCATATCCTAAGTGTTTTTTGATGAAATAAAGTATTTTTATCATGTTAATAATAGGTCGATGGCCGTATAATTTAGTGTCCAAGCAGGGAACATCTTGAGATGGAAACAGGATACTATCAAAAATTACTCTAGATTAACAGGAATAAATTGGGACAGTCCCAGACAAACTGGGACATGTAATTACCCTAATAATTGGGCTACTCAATATGCCAGGTTTTTTTTGGCAATTTGACACCATTTTCTCCTTCTATATTCTCCCTGATATTATAGGGATTGAAAGCATGAGAACTACATTTCCTAGAATCTCCGCCAGCAGGGTTATGGTTTAAATTAAGACAATTAGACTCATTCATGTAAAGTTTCAAAGACAAAAGATAAATAGAAGTATTATTACTCTTTTGAGACAGGTAGTCACATGGACTTGGGTAGATCCCAGATGTGAGCTCTCACTAACAGTTTCCAACTATCTTCCTCCCAATTACTCACTCTGGTGCTGTAGACAGCTGAAATCATTGGTGACAGTTTCCTGTAGTTCCTGCGCTTCATGATTTTCTGCATACTAGCAGTTGCAACCTGATCTTCCCTCTCTGAAGCCTTCCAACATTTTCCCAGGCCCCAGTATTTTTACGGTAATTAAGCCTAGCTGCCTCAATAGACAAAACTCTGAAATCTCTGTGGCTTCTCCCAGTAAAAGGTGACTTTTTGCTCATGCAAAATCCAACGCAAATTGGCAAGAGATCTCCTTTATCTGGTGACACAGATGACCAGGATTCATCCATATTTTTATTTTCTATTTCAACATATAGCTTCCAAAGTTGCTTCCAGGGAAAGTGAGGGTGGAAAGAGGCACACGAGCTCTTAACCAGTTTGGCCCTGGGAGATTCATATTTTCCTCCCCTTCACAGTCCTTCAGCCAAGACTATCACAGGGTCTCAATTAACTTACCCAATTCTTTCTGTTATAGGTTCTATTTCCCTAAATTAAGTCACTTGCTGCCTGAAATAACTAGTTTCTCTTCTCCTTGTTGATACACTATGAAATAATACATAACTATAAAACCTGAATATGTTAACTTGATGAAAAGCATTAATCATTTGTTTCTATACCAAAATATTGTTAAATATTGATTTTGCCACATATGCATCTAAGCATAATATCTTGTATAAAATTTGACATACAGGCTTAGTGTTTAGCTCATCTACTTACCGATTGATATTATTTGAATTAGCAGATTTAATTGTAAAGACTACATTAGGATTAACATCCTTAACAAAGAAAATAAAACATCTGTTGACACGAAGCCTATTCATACATACATCTAATCACTTTAAATTAAAATTATCTATATTTTAGTGTGTAATGTTTTTAAAATTTATAGAAATATAGAACTGTCACTCATTAGACCTGTAAAGACAGGACCTACATCATTATTTTTGTATACAACATGCCTGATGATGCGCAAGCTTGTACTAAAAGTGAGCAAGAATGAATATGAAACAGGACATTGACTCTTGAATTTGGTAATCATTATATTTTATATAAAGCTATTAGCTTCTGTTCAGCTCTTATTCAAGAAACAAATAATGCATACACAAACCAATTCAAGCAACACACTATCTTAAAACCATTTCCAAGTGGCAGAGTTAGACTAATGCAAACTGAACATGATTACAGATGTGAATGCACCATATATACTGTGTTAGACCTTCATCCTTCCCATTTGAAGGTGTTTTCAATGAACAAGCACTTATTTCCATTTCAATGCCTATGGTGAAGATGGGTTAATTTCCAGGGATGATGTATTGTCAGTGCAGGTGGCAGAGCCCGCCTATCCCACAGGCAACATTCAATTCCTGCCTGAACTTAGACATTCATCATTGTGTTCTGCCTATTTGTGTCTCTGTCAACAACTGAAAGTCATGATACTCCCTCCAATTTGTGTTAACAGAAAATGTGGGTACAACAAGCAAACTGGAAAATGGATATGAATTGAGAGGAAGCACTTCAGGTGCACCATTACAGGACTGAAGTTTAATTCTGCCACTTTTATCTCTGGTTAATTTATGGAAAAGAGAGTGAAAGGAAAGAAAGTAGTGGAGACTCTCCTTTATTAAATACTTATTAATAGTATTACTATTAATCAATACTATGGCCAGACTCTTTGCTCATTAACCTCACATACATTTTCTTCCTGATTCATTACAATATCCCATGAAGATGGCATTAGTATTGTCTGTATTATACAATAAGGAGAGACACCTCCTCTGTGTCACTGTCTCAGAAACTTTGAGCAAAGCTTCTTGCTTCTGTCAGACTCAGTTTTTCTCATGTTAAATGAGAATAATAATATCTGCCCTACATCTAGGCATTCTTCACACATATAATTACTTCTTTAACATCTCCTTCCCTGTAGCTACATTGTCCCACGTAGCTAGATTGTCGATTACATGGGATTCCAAAAGTGGACCTGTCTGATGCCAAAGGCCCTGCTTTCTCCTCAGTCCTTCAAAGCTGGCCTGTAAGAAGGGCTTTAAAATAAGAGCTCTCTTGAACAGTCTAGATCCTCCTCAGACACAAGTGCATCCTCAGACAGAAGCCACATGTAGTACAATACCACTGGAAGCTTATCTTTGTCACTAAAAATATTCATACATCAAAAATCAAAGAAGAAAATTATAGAAGAAAGGGCCAGTGATGATAAGCAGAGAAGGTCAGCTTGCTGTTGATGACTGCTGCCACATACCCATCAAGGGATATAGAATAGATGTGTGTAAGATGAAAGCCATCCACTTTGTGTGCCAAGTACTGAGACTAGGGAAGAATCTACAGAGAGATACCATGAACTCTGAAGTTACTTATGACCATGGTGAGTGGTAGCTGCCTGCTGATCCACTATGGGTCTTCTGGCTTGGTTCCTTCTCAGTGATGGAGAGTGGAAAATAGAAATCCCAACTAAAATCCACCAAATTCTAGGGAGCCGTAACAACAACATCAAGCAAAGATCATAATAATAGCTTGTACTTGCTTTAAACTTCTCCCTATTGCTCAGTCAACCAACCAGTTAATACAGTACATGTCCTACTAGGGTTCTGGGAACACTGTGGTAAACAAGGTACACATAGACCCTGCTCTTATGCAGCTGACAGTGTAGCAGGGAAGGAAATGTTAAAGAAATAGTTACATGTACAAAGAATGGCTAGATGGAGGGAAGGCATTATTATTATTATTGAGACAAACTCTCATTCTGTTTCCCAGGCTGGAGTGCAGTGGTACAATCTTGGCTCACTGCAAGCTCTACCTCCTGGGTTCAAGCGATCCTTGTGCCTCAGCCTCCGGAGTAGGTGGGACTACAAGCGCCTGCCACCATGCCCAGCTAATTTTTGTATGTTTAGTAGAGACGCGTTTTCGCCATGTTGGCCAAGCTGGTCTCAAACTCCTGGCCTCAAGTGATTGGCACACCTCAGCCTCGCGAAGTGCTGGGATTAGGGGTGTGAGCCACTGTGCCCAGCAGAGAAGGCATTATTATTATTCACATTTTACAAACCATAAGACCGAAGCTAGAATTGGTAAGAGGCTTTATACTATTGCAGTTTTTGAGACAGCAGGTGGCAGAGTCAGGCCTCGAACCTGGGTCTTTATACTTTCAGTCTAGGGATTTCTACATTGCTACACTGCCTGGATGCCTGTCTCTAAGAACCTCCTTCTACCAAGGCACTCTGCCTCAAGTCAGCTGAGGGTTGAATATGGTGAATACAAACTAGGATGGGGAAAGACTGAGTAGATTCTAATTGATTCTAGAGGTGCCTAGAATCTATTTGAATCTAATTGATTCAGGGAGGGTTTAAAAAAGGAGCTAGAAAGCATGTCTATAGATTGTACTATGACTCACAGAAGCTCTTTTGCTTAGAATAACTGGCCCTTATTAGGACCTTACAGGTTACCTGAGGTTTTCCTAGGGGTCACCTGCCACCCAGTCCATAGATATCTATGCTGAGTGTTTACCAGAATACCCATCTTGTGGTTTCTATCCCTCCTACAGGTGAAGTTTCAGAGGAAACTGTGAACCTGAAAACTGTAATATTGGCAAGGGCTTTGGGAGACTTCTGTCCCAACAATGATAGGAATTATCTCTTGCTTGTACTGTCTCCAGGAAGAAGGGATAAATGGAAATGGCTGCTGGTGCAGGTGCTAAAAACATTTGACCACTGGAGGCTAATTTAGAGGAAGACCCAAATAACTGCATTTGAGTTCTGTGTGCCTAGGCTTCCCGGTCCCTTCTTTTGCCTGCCCAAAAGCTCAAATTCCAGAACATAAGACTATTCAGCATGCACATCAACAAGCTGAGTCCACAGGCTTAGATTTAGAGCAGGTATTATTATTCATATTGAACAGATGAGAACACTGAAGTAGACAAAAGTACTCAGCCTAGCAGTAGGTGCTGGAAGGACTACTGTGGAGAAGACAAAAACACGGGCTTGGGAGAGTATAATCTGGTTGGGAAATTAAGATCAAACATGAAACAGGGAAAGAAAAAGGACCTGAAGGGGTCCAGGGAGAGGAGAGGTCAATTTGGGCTTGAAGAGGAGCAGCGCCTTAACTTTGGAAATGAGATCAGGCTGAGTATTAGGGGATGTGATGTGCTGAGCAGAGAAGCTAGAGGAGAAGAGCACTCTGTGCAGGGCATGAACATCAGCAAAGGTTCAGAGGTGGGACTGAGGGTGGTTTGAGGACACAGCAAGGGGGCCCATTTGGTGTAAGAGAAAATGTGTCTGGAGAGAAATGGGATTTTGCTGGCCTGGAATACTGAAGAGAGCCCAGGCCACTAGTTGGAAAACCTGGCTTCTGACACAGACTATGGGCCATGTCCTTGCATAGACAACATTCTCTCTGGGTTTCAGTTTATTCACATGAACAACAGATTGTTCCCCTAGACAATCTTTAAGATCCCCTCCCAGCTCTGGCAACTAAGACACTTTGATCCTCAAAGCTACTGAAGAAGAAAGGGTGCATCTCTATTTCTGGCTAAAGGTTCAGGAAGAGACAGAGAACCAACAACACAAAGAACAAACAGGAATAGGTCCTATTAATCTCATCACAGCTGAGAAACCGGAATTTCTTAAACCAGAAGGAAGTATGGGTGGTTTGATGTTAGATGCTGAGGCTTACTATTATTTTGCTCCCAGGACTCACTGTCCAGGTTGGTGGGGTTTGACGAAATCCAGCTCACATGTCCCTTTTCCTTTTTCCTTTTTTTCCCTTCTTCTCCTCACCTCTCCTCTCCTCTCCTTCCTTTCATTCTTTCTTCCATTATTCAGAACTGACCTGAAACATGCCCATTTCTTTCTCCTTCTGCTGTACAAGCCTTTGGTAGAAAGACAAGCTCCACCAGTCAGATGACATCACATCCTGTAAAACTGGTCACGCATATTTCTGTCTGCAGAATCATTTCCTCTTAAAGATGCTTCCTCACAATCAAGAAACTTAATGGTCAATGTGGTGGCCTCATTTAGTTCCTCAGTTCTAGAGACTGCAGAGGACCTGGCTTCTATGGGAAGCCCTCAGAATGACAAGACTCACCTCTGCCTCCTGGCAGATGAGTGGAATCAATGTGCAAAAGGTATGGCCAGAGGCCACTCTCACAGACTTCACTCACACAGCATATAATCTTGTCAGAGTCTCAACATAGCCACAGCAAATATGACATCTCTCACTGGCTTTTATATACAACAAGTATTTGGCAAAAAAATTTTGATCAAGACGTATTTCCTTCAATGAGAATAAATACATAAGTCATCTTTGAAGACTAAATAAAAATAAGCACATATACACACTAATCAAGGGAAAGCTTCTAAGAGCCTGCTTTTATTATTACTATGCAGCATCCTCAGTTCATATTCAACTAAAGGAGGAGGCATTTTGTTTGATCATCTTCATCTCCTCCCCCCTTTGCAAGTGTCTGCTTTTTAAATTGCCAGCTCTTCTTAACAAGAAGCAGAATGACCGAAGTTTCCTTTTCCTGATCGTGTCTTAGAAGATTTTAACTGCTAACATTATTACTTCCACCATTGAATCACAGGGGATAAATCTTTCTAAGTTTGTAAGGTCAACAAGCAATGTTTTGTCAAAGCTGGAAAACAGCATCTGCACTTGGATGTTTCTCATGGTTTCCAAGCGATAAATCAAAGGGAGAGAGAAATAAAAAGATATTTATTGAAATTAAATCATCTGCTTACAAATAGTACATTTTTTCCCAGTCTGGAAGATACAAAAAGAAAACAAAGTAAAAACTCTGAATATTATTTAGTAGACAGGGGAAGATGTTGATCAGTCTTAAGTCATATATGTTACATTTTTTTTTTAGAAATAAGGCTTCTGTAAATTAGTAGGTATACAATGTATTAATAAGTTAAATGTAATAAAGTTAATGTCACTGAGGAAAGATAAAAGGTTATTTTTCTTCTATAACCTTCCTTCATCAAGTGAAGGGTAAGAAAAAGAGAGCATCTAAAAATTGCCTCTGAATATAAAATTTCAGGACAGATAAACATAAGAAAACTACCCCACAAATGAACTAGCGAACAGTGACTAGATCCAAAAACAACAGCAAAAAATGTCTGAATTCCTTGGATATAGATCAACTAATCTCACATATTTTTGAATCTAAAACAAACCCTACATAGTTGCTGACAGACAGTGTGGAAAGATGTATCACTTCAAAGATGATCATGGCAATTCACAGTGACAGGATGACTCTCATCATGGGAATTCACACTATGCCATTAAGTTACTTTTTACAGTACTTGGAGAATTATGAAAAATTTGCCACTGTGACCACAACTAATCTCTCCGCTTAAAAAAATTATTAAATAAGATCTATCTTCCATAAGAGGAAATAACTATCACTTTAAATACCTGTATATCAAAAGGAACTGAAGGGAGCTCACATGAAGATTGCCTAGGTTAAAAGTTCTCTGAGTTACCATTAATGTGATGTTTAAGATGGAGCCAAGGAAGGACAAAAGCAAAACTATTAGATATTTAAACAAAGGCTGTATGATTAACAAAAGTTGAAACTCAGAGCCAGAATAATTATGGTGACCAGACAAAACAGACAAACGTGGACTTTCCATCTGATTTTCTGATGTGCACCCCAAATGTCACTCCTCTAACTCATCTATGCTTCCCTGAGCAGGCTCTGCTTCTACTTGGTTGTGTTTCTTAACTTCTCTCTCTCCTTTCCTTTCTCTTTAGTCTTAGTTACACTTCCTTTATATTTCTGTGTTTCTGCGGGAGACCAAGGGCCTCTGTAAGTTGGTTCTTCTACTCTCCAAAGCGAAGCTTCCCTCTGGCCCTCTCACTTTCCTGTCCTAAAGCACTTGACTGTGGTCAGTTCTAAACCTGAAAGATACTATGGGTTTTTACCTTGCATTGGATGTGGGCATGCGCAGATTAAAAATCATGCTTCAAGAGCTCAATTATGACAATGGAAGTACATAATATATGGACATATGTTGAATGAGGAGAGGTGAATATATAGCATATTTAGGCATCTTCAAGTAGATGCAACATAAAATGCCTTTTAATACAAGCAGCAGTAGGCAGCAGCCCCATGGAGGGACTTGAAGGATGCACATGTGTCCATTTCCTACATGATTCCTACCTGTGCCCATTCAGGGACCTACTCCTTGCTCCATCCAGGGTCACTAATCAGCAATGATCAACATCACTCACTCCCCATTTTGGTCTCTGTATCTATATTCCCCAGATTTCAATGTAGCAATCCTAAGTATATTCATTAATATACCCAACCCTCCCTCACCTAATATCCATTTTTTCCTTATGGAAAAAGAATAGTACATAGGGGTATATCAGGTAAGTTAAAGGGCTAGACGTGTGATTCTAAAGTTCAAATAATAGAACTGTGTTGTTTATCCTCCTAGCAAAGTCCTTTCTAAAAATATGCTCTCTCTCTAACTACATAAAGCAGCAAGAGGGCTGCATATCCTGATGGCTTCCTGATTCACCCTTCCATGGTCTCCTCAGGCTCTCCAGTGACTATTGTTCTGCCTACTGTCCTTCAGTGGCAGGCCAGTTTCAGAGTCAGCCCAGCCAGGTGTGTCATGAGTGGCTTAGATTTGGAAATCGAGATTTGTTTCCTCTTCGTGCTGGGCATTGGGGTTTGAGAGAGTGGAAATAGGGGAGAACTGCTTAATAATTGCCAAGAAAAGTCTGTATAAAATTTTCTAAGGCACCATTCTGCAAGAATAAATAAACAAAAACCCATAGTGAAAATCTTTGAAAGTTGATCATATAAATTGCATTTACCAAAGCTGGGAAGAATCACTAATAAACCATAAAAGAACACATTTGCTTTGATGGTCCAATCAAATTTTCTGATCTGATATGAAAATTAAGGTCATTTGTCAAGGATGGCAACAAGATAGTTGTGTATGATAGATACTCCTTGTGCTAGTCCAAGCAACATCCTCTAAAAGCTAATCAACACCCATTCCTGGACCATTTACGAACTGCATCTCCATCTTCTATAGATGTTGCAACTTGGGTCAAGAAGGGAAGGAGCAGAGGCTGTAGATACAGTTTCTGGACCAGCCAGCAGTAGCTAAACACTGAACAAAAGGAGGTAGGCAAGAATGACTCCCACTTTCTAGAGATCCAATCAGTAATGTTATCCCAGTGTTTACAAACCTATGATCATGAAAGGGACTCTATGAACCAGTTTCAAGTATTCGAAAAACATAGAAAAATTATACCTTTATGGGTGAGATGGTCCCCCAAATAAACTAAGTTGGCAAATTTAATTTCTTTTCTCTTAGTTATAAGAATATCAATTTGGTACAGTGACACTGGTCATTTTATGATAAATTACAGTATGGTTGTTATAAATTTTTGTGAAAAGCAAAATTTGGAGATACATTAATATTTAACAACTTCATATGCTGTTTTGTTTTTTATGTCTTTGAAAACACACACAAAAGGCTAAAATCCCTTTTTCATAAATGATGTTGGGAAAACTAGCTAGCCATGTGCAGAAAGCTGAAACTGGAGCCCTTCCTTACACCCCCTATACAAAAATTAACTCCAGATGGATTAAAGATTTAAACATAAGACCTACACCATAAAAACCCTCAAAGAAAACCTAGGCAATACCATTCAGAACATAGGCATAGGCAAGGACTTCATGACTAAAATACCAAAAGCAATAGCAGCAAAAGCAAAATAGACAAATGGGATCTAATTAAACTAAAGAGCTTCTGCACAGCAAAAGAAACAACCCCTTAGAGTGAAACAGCAGCCAACAGAATGGGAAAAAATTTTTGCAATCTATCCATCTGACAAAAGGATTAATATCCAGAATCTAAAAAACATCTTAAATTTACAAGAAAAAAACAACTCCACCAAAAAGTGGGCAAAGGATATGAACAGACACTTCTCAAAAGAAGACATTTATGCAGCCAACAAACATGAAAAAATGTACATCATCACTGGTCATTAGAGAAATGCAAATCAAAACCACATTAAGATATCATCTCATACCAGTTAGAATGGTGATCATTAAAAAATCTGGAGACAACAGATGCTGGAGAGGATGTTGAGAAATAGGAACACTTTTACACTGTTGGTGGGAGTGTAAATTAGTTCAACCATTGTGGAAGACAGTGTGGCAATTCCTCAAGGATCTAGAAACAGAAATTCCATTTGACCTGGCAATCCCATTACTGGGTATATACCCAAAGGATTATAAATCATTCTATTATAAAGACACATGCACACGTATGTTCATTGCGGCACTGTTTACAATAGCAAAGACTTGGAACCAATCCAAATGCCCATCAAAGATAGACTGGATAAAGAAAATACGGCATATATACACCATGGAATACTATGCAGCCATGAAAAAGGATGAGTTAATGTCCTTTGTAGGGACATGGTTAAAGCTGGAAACCATCACTCTCAGCAAACTGACACAAGAACTGAAAACCAAACACCACATGTTCTCACTCATAAGTGGGCGTTGAACAATGAGAACACATGGGTAGAGGTAGGGGAACATCACACACCAGGGCCTGTTGGGGGATGGGAGGTTAAAGGAAGGATAGCAGGGGGTGGGGGACTGGGGAGGCATAACATTAGGAGAAATACCTAATGTAGGTGACGGGGGGATGGATGCGGCAAACCACCATAGCATGTGCATACCTGTGTAACAATCCTGTATGATCCCTACATGTCCCCTAGAACTTAAAGCATTAAAAAAAAAAAAAAAAAAAAAAAAAAAACTTGATGGTAAACTGATTGAGGATCAGAGCATGCAATTCATTGTTCTCCTTGCCCCCTCCCTCATGATTCTATGCCAAGAGTGCCACAGTCAGGTCATTGTCCTGATATTTCTATTCTTGTCTTCTCCAGATGTCAAGCATCAGGCTAAAAAAACTAAATGGAAGAATTAAATAGAATTAAAAACATAACTGAAGAGAAATACTATAAACTGAAAAGAGGAATCTGAGAAAATCACCCAGAAAGTTATAAAGCCAGTTGAAGAGATGGAAACCTGAGAGTGAGATTGAGAGACATGGGAAACAAAATAATAGATTGATCCTGAATGGATTCCAGAGGAGAGAACAGAATTGGGAAGGCAAATATTTGAGGCAATAATAGCTTATGACATTACTGAATTAAAAAAAAAAATAAGAGCTCCTAGTTCTCAGACTGAAGAAGAAGTAAAAAAAAAATAAGAGCAAGGAAATATTTTTAAAAAGTGTCCCCAAACAAATCATGATGAAAATGCAGATAATTACTGATACAATTAGATTCCTCAAGAACAACTATAGGAGCCAGAAAAGATAAAATAATATCTTCCAAATTCTAGGAAAAAAAAATAACTGCCATCTACAATTTCACATTCAACTAACATCATTCAAAGATGGAACAAAGTAAAGGTGTTTTCAAATAAAACTGAAAGTTTATTACTCAACAGAACTCTACTAAAGGAACTACTATGAGTCCTATTTCAGGAAGAAAGAGAAAGAAATAATAGTTCATAAAAATATCACTGAACATGTTGACAACCTAGTAAGTACTAATAATAACAGCTAAAATTCACTGAGGTAGCTCATCTAATTGTCAAAATAAACTTATAATTAGATTCTATTATAACCCCAAGTATATACATGAGGAAACTAGGCATCTCACACTTAAAAAACTCACTAGGTAGTACAGCTAGTAAGTGGCAAAGCCAAACAAACGATGTGTTAGTCCATTTTGTGCTGCCATAACAGAATTCCGGAGACTGGGTAATTTATAAAGAACAGAAATTTATTTTCTCACAGTTCTATAGGCTGACAATTTCAAGATCAAGGCACTGGCAGGTTAAGGCCCAGTCTCTCCTTCCAAAATGGCACATTAAAAAATTTGTCTTCCAGAGGGAAGAAACTGTTCTCACATGGCAGAAGGCAGAAGGGAAACATGGGGTGAACTCCCTCCTTACACCTTTTATACTGGCATAAATCCATTCATGTGGGCAGATCCCTCATGACCTAAATGGCTCCCAGAGGCTTCACCTCCCTACACTGTTACATTGAGGATTACATTTCCAATATATGAAACTTGGGGGACACATTAAGATCACAGTAGATAACAGTCACCATGTTATAACAAATCTGGGGAGAGTTTATAGATAAGGCATAATTCAAACACTAATCAACAATAATATATATGATGGAAGGAGATATATTGAAGCGATCTATGGTTACTATATTATTTAGTTAAGATAAATATGCACGTGATAGTTAATAGTAACCATTAAAAGAAAGAAAACATATAAGTTTCTAAATAGTGGAGAGAAAATGAGGAGAGAGGGTAAGAAAAATCACTGAATCCAATAGAAAGCAAATAAGGAGAAAAAAGGAACAAATATAACAACTTTAATAGAAAATGTTAGAAGATCACAAAAATGTAAGTAATCACAACAGAGATAAACATGACAAACTTTCCTCCTAACTTCTATTGTCAGATTGGATATTTAAAAATATAACAGAATCAACTAAAACACAACAACCTAGGTAAGTCAAAAAGGGAATAGAAAAAAAAATAGTAACCCAAAAAGAATTGGTTCTATGATATTAATTTGATAAAACAGACTTGCAGAGAAAATTCATTATTAAGGATAAATAAGGTCTTTTGGCCAAACTATATAAAGCAATAAAACCCTAAGCTACATAGAGTTAAGCTGATAGAAATGCAAGGAGAAATCTATAAAATCACAATCCTAGTGGGTTTTTAAAAATATTCTTCTTTCAGAAACAGACCTATCAAGCAGATTAAAACACTAGTAATAACACAGTACTTCTGAATGGTTAATAAGTGTGCGCTAATGAACTATGTAGAACTCTATTCCCAGCAAAGGAAGGCTACATCTTCTTTTCAAGTCAATATAATACATTTAAAAAAATATTGACCAGGTAATGAGTCAAAGTGAACTCTCAATAAATAACAAAAAGCTGATATTCTATAGACCATGCTACAACTCATATGCAACAGAACTGGAGCTCAGTAACTCAATAATAAGTCTCTATTTTGGAAACTTTATGGCACTATTTCAAAACTTGCAAAATGCAGCTAAACTAGCACTTAGAGGGTGATGCATGGCCTTAGGATTATACATTAGGAAACTGGAAAGACTGAAAATTAATAAAATAAACATTTACCTCAAAAAGATGAGAGAAATAAACAAAAGGATAAACCTGAATATGGAAAAAATAATACCACTTATGTAAATTCAAAATCACAAAAACTATATGATAGGATTTTTGATATGCACACTTACAGACTAAGTTTAAAAGAATCTCAGAACACTGGTTACATCTACAGAGAAATTAAAAAATGGATTGTGGAGAGGTAGAAAACAGGTTTCAACTGTATTGGTAACTTGATTCCTTTTAAACTAAGGATCTGAAAAAAGAATCCAAACTTGTCAACATTTATGAAATCTAGGTGGAGGATACTCTATGATATTTTTCAACATTTGAAATATTTCTTAGTTTAAAAAAAGGGCAAAGAAAAGAGAACAATCTTATGGAAGATAAATATAAAATTTTCTAGTTTTGCAAGTTGTGAATGTATCAATCTTAGTCCAGTCACCTCTCAAAGGAGTAATAGCGGTTCCTACCTCCTGGACTCAATGAGAATCATATGCAGCATTTAGCTCAGAACTAGATACAGCATGTTCAAGCATGCTGTCATTATTAGTTTATTCTAAACTTGGAAACAATCTACTCCCATCTTCACATCAATCTAAGAAGATTTGGATGAGGCCAGGTACAGTAGGTCACACCTGTAATCCCAGCACTGCTGGAGATCAAGGCAGGAGGGTTGCTTCAGTCCAGGAGTTTGAAGCAAGCCTGGGCAACACAGTGAGATCCTGTCTCTATAAAAAAGAATTTTAAAAATTAGCCAGGCATTGTGGTGCATGCCTGTAGTCCCAGCTACTCGGGAGGCTGAGATGGGAGGGCCACTTGAGCCAAGTGAGGAGTTTGAGGCAGCAGTGAGCTGATTGTGTCATTGCACTACAGCCTGGGAGACAAGACTCCATAGCAAAGGGAAAAAAAAAAAGAGACCTGGATGATGAGAAATCTTATTTGACTCTACTTCATTTAAGTCCTAAAGCAGGAGTATTCACTGTCAATTCTCATATTTAAAACAACCAGGGAATGTTATACATTTGTGATTAGTAAAATGATTCTACTGTTATAAAATGCTGTAGGACATTATTGAAGTTCTTCCTTATTACAACACTACGAATATTGCCTTGTCACTCTATATTCCACATCACTGCTCCACCAAAGTGCTCTGTTTCAATTCAAGCCATAAGGTGATCACCATGAGTAGCAACACCAACACTACAGTTTTCTTTAACATGATGTGCCACGTATTTTCCATCTTTGCAACTCTAATAGACATGTGTTTTGCTTAGATTATGTCTGATCCATGTAACAGCCCTGCAAGCATGTTACCATCTAGTTTACTAATAAGGAACTGAGTCCCAGATAGGTCCAATGACCTGCCAGTGGTAATAACACATGCCTTACAGGGCGGCTTTGAGGATTTAAAAAGATCATAGTAAATAACTGTCACACAGGAGATAAATATTGGTTCTCTACTCCCTTCTCCCAGGTGTTCAATTAATATTTATAGATTATAAAAATGAAAATATAGGATATGGGGCTTTCTGAGGTAGATGTTTTGCATCTTTACCAAAAATCTCTGCTTTATAAGTTTAACCACTGTTTCTTGCAACAGCATATTGTGAGGTTTTAGAAAGGTGATTAGTTCAAAGATTCCTCTATCAAACTCTTCATTTGTGACCAAAAATGACCTTGAAATGACTTCAGGGAAAATTCCTTCACTATAAAAGATGAATTCACACTTCCTTCTTTCAGAAAAGGAGTAATTCCAGTATGAAGCACTTCATAAAATACTTCTTTTTCTAACATCCTACCTAAGACAAGCAAATATGGGATGGCTAAACGGATCCACGGTCTATAGTGATTGGTGATGAGAACAGAAATATAGCCTTTGAAACACTTCCTGACTTATATTTTCCCACATACATTAATCAGAACAACAATTCAATAATTTCAATTACATTTTAAGTATATTCCGTTTAAAAGATGCCATTATTTCAGAGAAAGGACAATAACACAAGCACCAGTGGTCACCACCCTTGCTTTTTCATGCATGAGGATCTTCTGAAAATGCTTGAAAATTGTGGGGTTTTGACTACATTAAAAAACAGAAAGATTTCTTGAGAATCCAGGCACCAGTGTAAATTGTAAATAGTAAGCACTAGATTTGATTCTGTGTTTTCTCTGCCTTGATTTTCTTCTATATCTTAAACAACTTATTTTCTAGTAAATTATATTGACCTTAACAGCTATGTCCTGTTTCTACTATTGTTTTCCTCAGGAACACTACAAATTTTTCTCTATACACTATTACTTAGGTTAAGGACATCACAGAGAGAGCAAAAGGAATAGAAAACAACGATCTGTGCATGCCCATGTCCTCAGAGTGTTAAGTCTGCATGACATTTATGACACATATATTAAGTGCTCTTCACTACAGCAGTGAAGAGAGAATCAGCCTTATGCACTAGCCTCATATGATGGTGGCTACACTGGGTGAAGGTTTATGAGTTTAGCTTATCCAAGCCAAACTCACCTTTGGCCTTCATTATTAGGGCTTCCTCACTGTGGGGATTCCCCTGACCAAGCTGAACTGTGCAATGGGATACAGACATGAAGACCCGAGAGCTGACAGTCGATATTGGGATTATATCCTCTCCTGGAACATCCAACCTGCTGTTTTGTCAGTTGGAATCTGATAATAATGGTTACTATTATTGATGGCTTAGCAGGGACCAGCTACTATCTATATTATTTCAAATCATCCTATCAAGTATTCAAAATAAATTGTCCCCATTGTAAAGAAGAGAAAACTGAGATTTAAAATGTTAAATAATTTAGGATGGGCATGGTGGCTTATGCCTGTAATCCCAGCACTTTGGGAGGCTTAGGTGGGTGTATCACTTGAGACCAGCCTGGCCAACATGGTAAAATCCCAACTCTACTAAAAATACAAAAACTAGTTGGACATAGTGGTGTGTGCCTGTAATCCCAGCTACTCTGGAGGCTGAGGTACAAGAATCACTTGAACCTGGGAGGCGGAGGTTGGAGAGAGCCAAGATTGCACCACTACACTCCGGCCTGGGCAGCAGAGTGAGACTGTCTCAAAAAAATATATAGATAAAATAATGTTAAAATGTTAAATAATTTGTTCAGGAAAATACAACTACTAGGTAGCATAGAAGGACTGGAATCCAAGATGATCTAACATACAGCATATGCATATGCTACGATCCATGCTGCCTCTCACTTACCTAGAGATTTTGAATTATTTAAGGATTAAGAAACAAGAACTTAAAGTTGAAAAATCAGTGAGATTTGGGTCACATATAGTCTGAAAATGCTGGTGTCAGACAAGAACATGGGCCAAGCCTCAGCTCATCAATAATGATTATCTGATATAAGAAAGGCATTAGCAGGATTCCAAATAAGTACTCTTATGATCATAGTCAACTTCCTTCGATACTTTCTTTAGCTTGTCACATATCCAGTAGAAACTTTCTTTTCCTAGTGCTTGCTTTTGAGAATGTTTGTGAGAGCTGAGGAGCCTAAGAATAGACTAAACTAAACCCTTATGTTCCACGCCAATTTAAAAAACCCAGTTAACCATAAAGGTCCGATCAGATGTTCACAGCATATTTTCTTGCTTTATGCAGACTTCTGTTTTTAGGCAAGTTTACTGGAACAAAATTCACTGGAAGCTGAGTAAACCACAGCTTTTGCAAAATGCAGCATTAGCATGATGCAGAGAAGTGTGTAGGCGAAGAACACAGCATCTCTGGAAACCCCATCACTTCCTCTTTGGTATATTTAACATAGAGAGGTAGAAGCTGGCTCACCCACCACAGCAAATAAAATTTGCTAAGCAACTCCAAAGTTGTAGTCTTCCAGGCTCAGTATAGCTGGGATCTCCCTATTCTGTTTTCTGTATATCTACACTATTTATCACAGCACTTTAGCATTAAAAGAGTCAACTCAGTATCTCTATTTTAGAAAGATATCCTATTATGCCACTCCCATGCTTAAAATCCTCAATGGTGCCTGCTGCCTAGAGCACCAACTCTAATCTTCAGCTTTGCATCCAGTCCCCTTCACAAACTCTCACCCTTGTCTTGACTCATTTCCCACCCCTCCTCACTCACTCATTGCTCTGGATTTATGAAGACATCTTCTACTCCTCAAACTATGTACTTTCATGAGCTCTAATTTGTTTTTTCTCTTCCCACTTCCTACCTTTTCAAGGCCTGGTTTAAAGGCCTCTATCCATGTGAAGCAATTGTTGCCTGTCTATGAGCTCCTTGATGCAAGGAACTGTGTCCTGTTCATATTATTTGCCTGACATGAAGTGGACACTCAAAGCTTCTTACTGAAATAAGACATCTCCTTGTAAGCCAACTGTGATACAGTGATGATGCCATTGCAATAAGGTAGCCTAGCTTTTCCAGACAGCTCTACCATGGACTTGTATGTAGTCTATTCTCGGGTGGGAAGAAATCCACTGGGGCACTAAGGATACCATTAGTAAGATTTTCTATGGCCCTTCCTCTCCAGGATAAATGATGCCAATTTCTTAAGCTTCCATTTCCTTTACAACCACAGTTCTTCACTTTCTAAGGCATATAGGCCAAATCAAAGCATACACTGGGGAGGAAGCTGAGTGTGCTATAGAAAAGAGGGCCCTCTGATAGCACTCATTTGCTGCCCCTCCAGACTCTCTATCAAACAGAAAAGAATGGGTCATCATGCTGTACACCCTGGGTGGTGTCTACTTTTACACAGAAATGGTATATTCTAACTAAATGATAAAATGACAATAGCAATATTCATGCAACCTAAGGCTCTAAAATGACTATGGATTCTCTCATACCAAATCCAGACTAGAAGGTAGACCACGTTCTAAGTGACTCATTGTAAACAAATCTTGCTTTATCTCACAGATGTATTTTGCAAATCAATTTACACACAATTTGTCTTTTTATACATGCTAGTAGAAATGTCCGTGTAAGCTGAATGAGATATAAGGTTGTTGAGTGTGTTAGTAAAACTTGTAAACGTGTTCAAACCTCAGGAAAAGTTCTCAGCAATACCCAGCTAAAAAAAAATATGTATCTGCCATGGGTCTTACAAAAAGCCAGACACTAACATAAGTTGCCGCTAGAGGAAATAACATATCTGAATAAAAAATGAGAAGATCATCCTCTAAAGAAAATGAGAAGGAGTCACAGATGCCCCATGGCCATAAACCTAGTTTTACATGTAATTAAAAAAAGGAAAGGAGCAAATTCTTTATTTTTTTTTTGGGGGGGGGAAGAGGTGGTGTTTGGTTACACGAATAAGTTCTTTAGTGGTGATTTCTAAGATTCTGGTGTACCCATCAACTGAATGGTATACACAGTACCCAATGTGCAGTTTTACCCTTTGACATCCCCCACGTTTTTCCCTGAGTCCCCAGAGTCCAATGTATCATTCTTATTCCCGTGTGTCCTCATAGCTTAGCTCCTACATGAGTGAGAACATAAAATGGTTTTCCATTCCTCAGTTAATCTCACTTAGAATGATGGACTGCAATTACATCCAGCTTGTTGTAAATGCCATTATTTTGTTCCTTTTTGTGGTTGAGTAATATTCTATGGTGTATACATATACCACACTTTCTTTATCCATTATTGATTGATGGGCATTTGGGCTGGTTCCATAGTTTTGCAATCGCAAATTGTGCTGTTATAAACATGAGTGTGCAAGTATCTTTTTCATATTATTTACTTTCCTCTGGGTGGATACCTAATAGTGAGATCACTGGGTTAAATGGTAGATCTACTTTTAGTTCTTTAAAGAACCTCCACACTGTTTTCTGCAGTGCTTGTACTAGTTCACATTCCCATGAACAGTGTAAAAGTGTTCCCTTTTTACCGCATCTCTGCCAACATTTATTATCTTTTGATATTTTGATTATGGCCATTTTTGCAGGAATGAGGTGTTTCTTATTTGCATTTTCCTCATAATTAGTGATGTTGAGCATTTTTCCACACACTTGTTGGCTATTTGTATGTCTTCTTTTGAGAGCTGTCTATTCATGTTCTTAGCCTCCTTTTTGACAGGAGTGTTTGTTTTTTTTCTTGTTGATTTATTTGTGTTCTTAGATTCTGGATATTAGTCCTTAGTCAGATACACAGATTGTAGAGATTTTCTCCCACTCTGTGGGTTGTTTAATTCTGCTATTGATTTGTTTTGCTGTGCAGAAGCTTTTTAGTTTAATTAAGTCGCGTATGTTTATCTTTGTTTTTGTTGTATTTGCTTTTGGGTTCTTGGTCATGAAGCCTTTGCCTAAGCCAATGTCTATAAGACTTTTTCCAGTTTTATCTTCTAGAATCTGTATGGTTTCAGGTATTAGATTTAAGTTTTTGTTCCATCTTGGGTTTATTTTTATGTAAGGTAAGAAATGAGGATCCAGTTTCATTCTTCTACATGTGGCTTGCCAATTATCCCAGCACTATTGAACAGGTGTCTTTTCTCCTTTTTATGTTTTTGTTTGCTTTGTCAAAGATCAGTTAGCTGTAAGTATTTGGCTTTATTTCTGGGTTCTCTATTCTGTTCCATTGGTTTATTTGCCTATTTTTATACCAGTATCATGCTGTTTTGGTGTCTGAGCCCTACAGTGTAGTTTGAAGTTGAGTAACATGATGCTTCCAGGTTTGTTCTTTTTGCTCAGTCTTGCTTTGGCTATGCCAGCTCTTTTTGGATTCCATATGAATTTTAGGATTCTTTTTTTCTACTTCTGTGAAGAATGATGGTGGTATTTTGATGGAAATTGCAATAAATTTGTAGATTGCTTTTGTCAGTATGGTCATTTTCACAGTATCGATGCTACCCACCCATGAGCGTGGGACGTGTTTTCATTTGTTTGTCTCATCTATGATTTATTTCAGCAGTGCTTTTGTAGTTTTACTTGCAGAGGTCTTTCACGTCCTTGGTTAGGTATATTCCTAAGTTTGTTTTGTTTTGTTTTTAGGTATTATTAAAGGGGTTGAGTTCTTGATTTGATTCTCAACTTGGCTGCTGTTGGTGTATAGAAGAGCTACTGATTTGTATACATTAATTTCACATCCTGAACCTTTGCTGAATTCATTTACCAGTTCTAGGAGCTTTCTGGATGAGTCTTTTGGGTTTTCTAGGTATACAATCATATCATAAGCAAACAGCAACAGCTTGACTTCCTCTTTACTGATGTGGATGCCCTTGATATCTTTCTCTTGTCTGATGGCTCTGACTAGGACTTCCAATACTATGTTGAATAGAAGTGGTGAAAATGGGCATCTTGTCTTATTCCAGTTCTCAGGGGGAATGCTTTCAACTTTTTCCCATTCAGTATAATGTTGGTTGCCAGTTTGTTGGAAATGGCTGTTATTACTTTAAGGTATGTTCCTTCTATGCTAATTTTGCTGAGGATTTTAATCATAAAGGGATGCTGGATTCTGTCAAATTCTTCTGCATCTATCGAGATGATCACATGATTTTTGTTTTTAATTCTGTTTATGTGCTGTATTACATTTATTGACTTATGTCTCTTAAACCATTCCTGCATCCCTAGTATGAAACCCACTTGATCATGGTGAATTATCTTTTTAATATACTATTGGATTCAATTTGCTAGTATTTTGTTGAGGATTTTAGCATCTATGTCATCAGGGATACTGGTCTGTGGTTTTCTTTTTTTGTGTTATGTCCTCCCTTGGTTTTGGTATTTGGGTGATACTGGCTTCATAGACGGATTTAGGGAAGATTCCCTATTTCTTTATCTCTTTGGAATGGTGTCAGTAGGATTGGTACCAATTCTTTTTTGAATGTCTGATAGAATTCAACCATGAATCTGTCAGGTCCTGGACTTTTTTTTGTTGGCAATTTTTTTTATTACCATTTTAATCTAGCTGCTTGTTACTGGTCTGTTAAGAGACTCTATATCTTCTTGGTTTAATCTAGGAGGGCTGCATATTTGCAATAATTTATCAACCTCCTCTAGGTTTTCTAGTTTATGTGTGTAAAGGTGTTCATAGTAGCCTTGAATAATCTTTTGTATTTCTGTGCTACCAGTTGCAATATTTCTTATTTCATTTCTAATTGAGCTTACTTGGATCTTTTCCTTTTCTTGGTTAATCTCGTTAATGGTCTGTTTTATTCATCTTTTCAAAGAACCAGTTTTGTTTCATTTATCTTTTTATTTTTGGTTTTAATTCCATTTAGTTTTGCTCTGATCTTTGCCATTTATTTTCTTCTGCTGGGTTTGGGTTTCGATTATTCTTGTTTCTCCAGTTCCATGAGGTGTGACCTTAAGTTGTCTATTAGTTCTCCTTTGAACTTTTTGATAGAGGCATTCAACGCTATAAACTTTCCTCTTAGCATCACTTTTGCTGTATTCCAGATATTTTGATAGGCTGTGTCACTATTATTATTCTGTTCAAAAACTTTTAGATTTCCATCTTGATTTCATTATTGACCCAATTATCATTTGAGAACCCAATTATCATTCAAAGGTTATTTAATTTCCATATATTTGCATGGTTTTAAGGGTTCTTAGAGTTGATTTCCAATTTATTTTATTCCACTGTTGTCTGAGAGAGTACTTGATATAATTTTGATTTTCTTTGTTCTTTTTTTTTTTTTTTTTTTTTTTGAGGTGGGGTCCCACTCTGTCACCCAGGCTGGAGTGCAGTGGCACAATCTAGGTTCACTGCAACCTCTTACTCTCAGGTTCAAGTGATTCTCTTGCCTCAGCCTTCCAAGCATCTGGGATTACAGATGCCCACCACCATGCCTGGCTAACTTTTTTGTATTTTTAGTGCATATGAGGTTTCACCATGTTGGCCAGGCTGGTCTTGAACTCCTAACCTCAGGTGATCTGCCTGCCTTGGCCTCCCATAATTTTGATTTTCTTAAATTTACTGAAACTTGTTTTGTGGCTTATCATATGATCTATCTTGAATAATGTTACATGTGCTGATGAGTAGAATGTATATTCTGCAGTTGTTAGGTAGCTATGCAAATATCTGTTAAGTTCGCTTGTAGAGTATTATTTAGATCTACCTTTTCTGTCTTGATGTCTTGACTTTCTGTCTTGATGACCTGTTTAGTGCTGTCAGTGCTGTGTTATAGTCCTCCATATTATTGTGTTGCCATCTATCTCATTACTTAAGTCTAGTAGTAATTGTTCCATAAATTTGGGATCTCCAGTGTTACGTGCATATATATTTAGAATTGTGATATTTTCCTGTTAGACTAGTCCTTTTAACATTTTATAATGTCTCTCTTTGTCTTTTTAAACTGCTGTTGCTTTAAAGTTTGTTTTTTTCCGATATAAGAATAGTTACTCCTGCTCACTTTCGCTGTCCATTTGCATGGAGTATCTTTTTACCCCTTTACCTTAAGTTTATGTGAGTCCTTAGGTGTGAGGGGAGCCTCCTTAAGACAGCAGAAACTTAGTGGGTTCATTCTTACCCATTCTGTCATTCTGTATCTTTTAAGTGGAGCATTTAGGCCATTTACAATTCATATTAATATTGAGATGTGAGGTACTATTTTATTCATCATGCTATTTGTTTCCTGATTACCTTTTTTTTTCATTGTGTTACTGTTATATAGGTCCTGTGAGATTTATGCTTTACAGAGATTCTATTTTGGTGTATTTCAATGATTTGTTTCAAGATTTAGAGCTCCTTTCAGCAGTTTTTGTAGTACTGGCTTGGTAGTGACGAACTCTCTCAGCATTTGTCTGGAAAAAACTGTATCTTTCCTTCATTTATGAAGCTTAGTTTTGCTGGACACAAAATTATTGGCTGACAATTCTTTTGTTTAAGGAGGCTAAAAATAGGACACCAATCCCAACTAGCTTGTAAAGTTTTTGCTAAGAAATCTGCTGCTAATCTGATAGGTTTTTCCTTTATAGGTTACCTGATACTTTTGCCTCAGAGCTCTTAAGATTCTTTCCTTTATCTTGACTTTAGCTAACCTAATGACTATGTGCCTAGGTGATAATTTTTTGGCAATGAATTTCCTAGGTGTTCTTTGAATTTCCTGTATTTAGATGTCTAGATCTCTAGCAAGGCCAGGAAAGTTTTCCTTGATTATTCTATCAAATATGTTTTCCAGACTTTTAGACTTCTCTTCTTCCTCGGGAACACCAATTATTTTTAGGTTTGGATGTTTAACATAGTACCAAACTTCTTGGAGGCTTTATTCATTTTTTTCATTCTCTTTTCTTTCTCTTTGACAGATTGGGTTAATTTGAAAGCCTTGTCTTTGAACTCTGTCTTCTGCTTGTTCCATTCTATTGCCGAGATTTTCCAATGCATTTTGCATTTCTCTAAGTTTATCTTTGACTTCCAGAAGTTGTGATTATTTTATATTTATGCTATCTATTTCACTGAAAAATTTTCATTTTACATTCCATGTCATATTTCTTTTATTTTCTTTCTTTCTCTGGTGCCTCCTTAATTAGCTTAATAATCAACTTTCTGAATTCTACTTCTGGCAATTCAGAGATTTTATCTTGGTTTGGATCCATTAGTATCCACTGGTATCATCTTTTGGGGGTAAAAAAGAACCTTGTTTTCTCACGTTACCGCAGATGTTTTTCTGGTTCTTTGTCATTTGGGTAGACTACGTCAGAGGGAAGATCTGGGATCTAAGGGCTGCTAATCAGATTCTTTTGTCCTGTGGGTGCTCCCTTGATGTAGTGTTCTGCCCCTTCCCCCTAGGAATGGGGTTTCTTGAGAACTGAACTGTAGTGATTGTTTTTGTTCTTCTGGGTCTAGCCACCCAGAGGAGCTACTGGGCTCCAGGCTCGTAATGGGGAGTGTCTGCAAAGAGTCCTGTGGTGTGATCTGTCTTCAAGTCTTGCAGCCATGGATATCAGCACCTTCTCTGATGGAATTAGCAGTGAAGTGGTCTCTGTGAGGGTCCTTGGTTGTGTTTTTGTTTAGTATGTTGGTTTTGTGTTGGTTGGTGTCCAGCCAGGAGGTGGCACTGACAAAAGCACATCAGCCGTGTTCCTATAGGGAGGATGCGAAGTTCCCCTAGGGACACTTAGTTAAATATTTAGGTTTCTCAGTTGATGAGCAGGGCTGTAAAGCTCCAAAGAAATTATGACTATTGTCTTTGGCTACCAGGGCAGGTAGAGAAAGACTACTAGGTGGGGGCAGGGGTAGGAGTATCTAAGCTCAGCCTCTCCTTGGGCAGGTATTCAGAATCAAAGAAGCAAAACAGCAGATGTATTATTTACTAAACAATTGAGGACAAGTGATTTTAATAGGATTCCTTTCCTAGGGCCATTAGTCTCCCTTCCTGTGTTCACAAATAATTGTGCAGAAAGAGCATCCACCATGACAATAAGCATAGTTCATGGAATGTTTTAAGATAAAAATTCCTTCTAGAAAATAAAAATTTTACCAAATTCAGATTCATTTGGGGCCACAGAAAACATGGTAGAAAGAGTCCTTAGCATATTTCAAATATTTCCCATAATACTACATTCATTTAAAATAATGAGACTCAGATAAAAAGTTAGGTGTTGGCTAGAGTTTGCACTTGGGTGGATACAAGCACTCTTCAAGGAGAAACACAAGAATAGTCTCTATCATGCCAGTTAAGGAATCATCATATGGCTCTAGTTTGTCAATATTCTGGCAACCTTAAGCTCCCAAAAGTAGCCTAGAAAGTCTAGAATGAAAACAAATCCAAGGCTATTTGTACTCACTTCCAGAAGTACATCTGTGTAAGAATCTTATATTCCTGTTCAGTTCTGCCACTCAAAAAAATGCTGCAGGGCATTGTGTTCCAAAGTACACTATACCCATGGAGTAGTACTCTCTCAACAGGGAGTTCCCAAACTTATTTGAGAATAGGACACTTTCCCTCCCTTTCTTTATAATATCTCTTGTTATCCTGAGTATGAGTGTTCCAAGAAACAGACTGGGAGTGCTGTTCCATTAAACCAATAGTATAAAGTACTTAAGAGTATTGGGCATGGTATCAGGGTGCCTAGATTTAAATGTTAACATAACAGCTGATGACCTTGGACAAGGTACTCAGCTTTTCTCTGCTTTGGTTTCCTCTTCTTTAAAAGGGATATAACAAGAGTTATCTGCTGCTTGGGTTTATTTTCAGGAATAAAGGAGAATATGCTTAGCACAACGCCTACAATAGTAATCTTCAGTCAGTGCAAGCCCTGAATATTTTTATTATACCCAGCAGTATGGCTAAACTCAGTGGGGAAGTCCTTTCCAAAAGAGATCTCTTTTGTGGGTCTGGGCTAGTCTCAGATTTGTTTCAGTTCTCCAGCCATCTCTAGTTCTACACTTTAGGTTTCCATTTCACTGGAAGCTATTCATTTTCTTCTCTGTTACTCTGAATTGCATTTCCTGGGGCTTTTCCAAGGCAGACTTGACTAGAGCCTTAGGGAAGAAAATCTTCTTCCCAGATGGGTCCTTACTTCTAAAAGAGAACACACTGCATTGGAAATGGCTGCATAAAGCTCTAGCTGCAGTGGAACTTGCATCAAAGCCCTGGCATGCCTTTGGCTGTCTTCATGGTTGTATTCTGGACAAGGAAGGCTTGGTGACTCTTGGACAACTCTTCCAACTCCCTATCTCTGCCCTGTTGTTTCTGTTAACAAGGTGTTTATGATCATGACAATACCTAAACTCTTTCTTTACATTTTAATTTCTCTTTTGGGAGTGGGGGTAGGGGAGCATTTGATGGCTTCTTCTTGATTACTAAGTAACGCATACTTACTACACAAAAATCTAACATTATATAAATATATCAGGTAAAAAGTAAACATCTCCTATAATTCCACAACCCCTGCCTCTCCCGACAATCCCAAGACTTCTATTGTCAACAATTTTCTTCTCATTTTTAACGACGCACAGAACTGGAAGCTCTGTACTCTGCTGGGAATTCTTCATTCTGCACCATTTGCCTCAGGAGTTTCTATTTATCCTTATAAAAGAAAGTTCAAATAACATCTTAGTGAAGTTGTTCTGATCCAGCCAAGCCATGTTGGTACCTCTCTTAACCAGGTGCCCAAAGTAATATGTACATCCTACATTTAGAGAACTTTCCACAATTTCATTGCAATTTTTGAATTAAATGTCTCTCCTACTTCAAGGATTTAAAGTCATGTTTCTTACCTCTTTGGTGCAAGGCATCTGATACATGAACCAGCAGTCAATGCACAACAAATATTTGTTGACTGAATTAATGAAGAAACATACCAAAAAAATATTTTTCTAAGACACAGACTTTCAAGCTATGTAGTAATCACAATCAAAAGGCTCATTATTTACATTTTTCTGAAAAAGTGTTTCTTATATATCCCACATTCCAACAACCAGGTAATACTGTTAATTCTTATTTCTTTAGATCTGAAAGCTCAAAATTCTAACTTCACAGAAAATGATACAGTTGGAAGAATTTGGGCTGGATGGTGATTTATTTTCCAAGTGCCAAATGAGCATTCTGGAGCATCATTGGCCATAGGCTTTGTCCACTGACACCAGAGCATTCCAGGAAATAATATTTCAAATAAACAGTTTCAAGTCCAATAAACCACAAACACAGAGAAGTATTCAACAGCACTTAATAGCAAATAGCCTTCTGTTGATAGTTACTTGGGAATGACTAATTATATTTACAAAGCACAAATATCTCTTCTGTTAGATTAATTGAATATAATTTAAGCTGAAGGCTTGGGCAAAAAGTGAATCTATAAGAGTGGCGAGAAGGGAAGACAAAGGAGAAGATACCAGAAGGATGAATCTTAAAAAAATATTTCCAAATATCAGAGAGCCCCACTGGACCAACTCTTCAAATTAACAAGCTCCACTGAGGGACTCTGACATGCTGCATGACACATCGTCCAAGAAATGGCATCCAAAAGGAGACTCATTTTTCTTGGAAAAAGAGATTGCCACAGAGCTTTCACATTTTACCAATTAAACAGTTTGGATTCCATGTAATGAAGTAATATAATTATGAATCTATTTTTTGGCCTCAAGCCCCAGGCTGCATTTCTAGTTCAAGTCTATCAGCAATTTTCATCCAGAATTCATACATCACATGTTGAACCTAGCTCTTCATATTAAAATACATAGGCAATCTACAAGTATAAATTCACAATTTTAAAATTAAAGAGTAAGACTCAATGAGTGCAATCATGAAAAATGAGGTACAGAGTGCATGCTGGGCATTCAACATAAGCAGGATATAGAAGTGACCAGGAGAAATTTAAGACTTATACAAATTTAGTATGAAATGAAAAAAAGTGGAGCGGTCACTGGGTTTCCATCATAGAAGGGATGGTGGCTTAAGTAGAAAAGGGAAAGGATATTTAAAGTTACATTAGTATAGCTAACATATTAAGTTAGGAGGCAAAGTAATCACCAATGGGGATGGAGGTAAACTAAATTATCATCTTCTTTTATATGAAAAATTATGGCACTGTCAGAATCGTGCTTATTAATTTATAAAAGTTAACATTTATTGATAACTTGGGTTGGGCCAGCTCCTATTCTATGTATATTCTATAAATAGTTTATTTAATTTTCAAAGCAACTTTATGAGATAGGAGCTATGATCTCCATTTCACAGATGAGAAAATTGAGGCACAGAGAGGCAAAGTAACTTGTCTAAGGCTATACAGCTAGGAAATTACAGAGCTGAGATTTAAATCCTGGCAGTCTGGCTCTAGAATCCTGTTTTTAACAGTATACTATGGTGCCTCATAACGCCTACTCAAAAGAAATATTACTCTTTATTTTAGAGTTCTATTCATATCTTTAAATAGGCTTTCAGAAATCTTTTGGAGATTTAAGTCCTGAATTGAAGAGACTGGTCACTAGCTATCAAAAGCAGCTGAAGTTGATGTACTTCGAGAACTGGTAAAAGATACTCAACTCACTTTAGCATGGTATTTGACATTTGTCCATGTAATTGAATTCAATTCAATTAACAAGATCCATGCTGAGTACCAAAGAAGTAAGATTCAAAGCTTAAAGAGGATATAATTTTTATTTCAATCTAGAGCAAATGAAATACTCTCAAACTTATGGTTGAATAGAGATGAGAAAAATGAAGTCCAGAGCGTTCAAATGACTTAAGGCCCAAAACGTAGTTTGTAGCACAAAGTGACCTAAAGTGCAATTCAAATGGATCTAAAGAAAGTTTCTCTTTTAATTCCACCACTGTTCTTCCAATGAAGCTGGTTGAACATACTGAAATAAAATCAATGTCCAAAATAAATACCTGTCCTTTATAAAGAGGAAAAATGTTTGACTTTTCCCTGCTTTGCTCTAGAACCCACTTCATTCTGGAATGATATGAGAAACAGAAAGAAGAGACAGCCAAGGGAATATTTTTAAGAGAAGGGGAGGAGAGAATTAACATAGCGTCTTCCAGATCTTCTGTGAAGGAATGTGTGATTTTCAGTTTTATTTGCTGGATAACATCTCTCTCAAACCATCTCCAATTCTAAAATTAGATGTTGAAATTATGTCTATATTGATAACTATGTGTGTATGTGTGTGTGTGTGAAGGTCACTCACTCCATTCTAAGAACCTTAAGAAGAGAGGACATACTTTAAACCTGTGTGTCCAGCTTTTACAAAGTGCTTTATAAAAACCAAAGTAGGTGCTCAAAAATATTTTCTGTCATGTATGGTAGTTATGGTAAAAGCGTAAGTATATACAATGTAAGATTTCTAATTAGTTTGTTTTCTTTAACAAAATGACCCTGTATTCAGGTTATCTAGATATTTTTATTAGTTTATTTTAGTGGTTCTCAAACTTGGGCACCTGCTTCCCCTGGTCCTCCAGGGGACATGTGGCAATGTCTGGAGACATTTTTGGTTATGATAACTTGAGGTTAGGGGAAGGTGCTACTGGCTTCCAGTGGGAAGAGGTCAGGGATGCTGCAAAATATCCTATCATGCGTGGGACAGACCTTGCAACAAAGAACTATCTGGTCAATTTTTCAGCCTAGATTCCTTATTGTGGCTATAGAAATCATTCTTTCTATCCTAGGTTACTCTTTTGTTTCTATCTTGGAAAGATGACCGACCTTTATCCATTGTTCTAGTAGCCTGATAATCTCTGAAAATAAGTAAGGGAAAAGAAGTAGGAGGTGCTGCTGATTTTTCTTTGCATTTGGTCATATTTTCCTTGCATATTCTTCAGCTGGTATGGTTACATTTGCTTCAGTTTTATTTGCTTGTTCATTTCCTCCAGTGGCTAATAACATTTGACACTTCAGATGTCTGGAGTACGCAAGAATAAAAATTTCTTTAAGAGAATAAGTTATTTCTTTTCTGGGAATCAACTGACCTCAAGAGGATCTTTGAACATATCATAGTAACTAATCTGTCAAGTATTTTGTGTTTTGAGTTAAACATGTCACTACTGAAATCCTCACACGTTAGTTAACAATTTTCTAAATATTTACCAAGATCTTTAATAAGTGAGAGTGCTTCCCATGATATAAAGGCTCCACCACCATCATCCATGGCACCCTGTCCAACATCCCAGCTGTCCAGATGTCCACTGACTAGTACAACCTAGAACAAATAATAAAAAAGAGAAAAAGTAAAACTAAGCAAAAATGACATCAAAGAATTAACATTTGTAGGTATTCAAAACATAAAAATGAAACTTTCATATTTTCGATTTTTATGTCTTAAAAGATATGTATCATTTTTACTAGTGGAAAACTTGGTATGAAGAATTATATAAGGGGTCTAAGGCTATCCTAATAGTAACAAAAATCCTCACTTTGTACTTTTCTTTATTAATATAATTTTGACTACTAAAGAAACTGGCTTATTACTGACAGATATTTAATAAATTTATTATATGGCTTAAAACTTAAATGACATAAAAATGAAGCTCAAAACTTCAACCGCATTCTTAACTGTTCCAAATTCTAAAAGAAATGCAATAAACATGCGTTGAATTGATTCAAATGAGAAAACAACAATAATTTATTTTAAAAAATTGTTTTGTGCATTATAGATTCATGTTGAATAAATAAATAGCTGAATTTCAAAAGAAGATCCAGTTGAACAGAAGAATTTTTAAAGGAAGTTTAAACTGACATTAGTATTAAATAAATCTAGAAAATATATTACACATTTTAAATCATCTCAAGTTTAAAATTTTTGTCAGGACACAGGAACAGAAAACCAAACACCGCATATTCTCACTCATAGACGGGTGTTGAACAATGAGAACACATGGACACAGGGAGGGGAGCATCTCACACTGGGGTCTGTTGGGGGGAAAAAGGGGAGGGACAGCAGGGGGTGGGGAGTTGGGGAGGGATAGCATGGGGAGAAATGCCAGATGTAGGTGATGGGGAGGAAGG
>PVKV010024747.1:16198-30935 GCA_004027835.1 Alouatta palliata | reverse complement strand
ACACACAGGTACACACATAGAGTCTCACACAGATACACACCTACACATACAGGAACAAATACACACAGATACATACATACACAGTGACCCACACAGTCTCACACACACACACACACACACACACACACACACATAGGTACACACACAGAGTCTCACACAGATACACATCTACACATACAGGAACAAATATACACAGATACATACATGGCCATGCACATGTATACAGACACACATACACACACAGACACACAGACTCACACATGCACACACAAATACATAGTCACATAGGTACACATATACACACCCTTATACATACACATGGACACACATCTATACACCTACAAAAACAGACTATACACATACTCACATGCACAGACATACACAGACATATGCACACACATGTACGTGGACATACAGAGACACACAGCAGTACATATACACACATACATGCTCAGCACACACAAACACATGTGTACTGTACACACAGACATGCATACACACATGCACATAAGCACATACATACACCCAAAAATATGTGTGAATACAGGCACGTGCACACTCAACACACACACGTACACACACATGCATACACACATGCACACACATATGCCCAGAAACATGTGTGAACACAGACAAGTGCACATGTGCACACAGACACACACAAGGTCACACACACCTAGATACATACATGCAGACAGAGCTGCAGACAGACACATTTGGAGACCACAGACAGGAGGATACACACCCAGGTTTTTGGGGGGGAATTGGAGGTAGAGTGCTGAGTTCTCCCTATTCAACTCTCCAACCAGTTCTTCTCCCCATTCCTCTTGCAGGGATCAGCTCCAGATGTTATAACCCAGTTGCTCTGAAACTAGGTCCCTGTTGCTGGAATTTTCCAACGGAAGATAAGCCTGGTGGGGAATGAAAAGCAAGGAATTCAGGAATCAGATAAGGAGTGTTTGTTGAGCCAGCATAACTCCAGATTCTCCTCTCTCTCAGACTCACCTTTCCTAAGGCAGGGAATCCTGCTGTAATTATCGAAATAGCTCTGTTGTAAGCAAAGATGTCATAAGCAAATAACAGGCAAGATGTGTTCATAAGGCAAGTTAGCGTAAGTTAGCACGTGTCCATGAGGCAGCACCTGCATCCCTGACGCCTGCCTCTATGTGGGCAGGCACGCAGACTCGGGCTCGAATTCCTGTGCCACCAATCACTGCGCATGTCCCCAGGGAGGTCATCTGCCTTTCTGAGCCTGAGTTTGTTTCTTGATCCACAAAAGGGAGACGATAGTGCCATGTACCTACATTGTCTGAGCTGGTCAACCCCTTCCACTTCACCCGCAAAGGATGCTTCCAGTGTCCTTCCCTCTACCTCCCAAGAATGTTTCCAGTCTCCTTCCAAAGAATGTTTCCAATTGCTCTGGGTGCTTCTCCTGCCCAGGGCTGGCCCACTTTCTAGCCCACTATCTTCTTGCCATCTCTTCTGTGACAAATTTCTCTCTCGTTTACTGCAACCTCGTCCATGAAGGCTGCAAAGTGAGTTTGTGTGTGTGTGTGTGTGTTGGGAGGAGTGAAGTGGGAAGGAGCTTCACATCACCTGGGAATTAGCAAGCCCATCATCACGTTTCCTAAGGAACGGATAGAGTTTCCTCTAACAGAAAGCCTCACTCCGCCAGCAGCCAACTCACACCGTGGCCAGCTTCAACATATTTTTAAACTAAAACATCCTCTTATGACATGATTGCTGACAAGTTCCCCTTTTCCCCTTCCCTATTACCATCTCTCCCTATTTTTTAGGGAGGCAGCAGTGAGTTTGAAGTGTTCTTAAATCAGTTGCACAGGGCCCTGGTGATACCGGCGGTGTTGTCCTGGGACCTACTGGTTTTAGTCTGATTTTTAACAGATTCTTGGACACCAGAGGCCCAGGGGAATGTTATCTGGAATCAAGTCTGGAGTGAAGGCATGACTGGAGCCAATCCACCGGATGGCTTGAAATTGTGAGTCTGTCTCTTGTGGCTGGGACCCCATCCCAGAAGGCACTCACTGCCCTCCAAAAGATTCTAGTGTCACAAGAAATCCCACTATCTCACTTTGGAAATTTCCAAAACTCAGAAAACTGAGAAATACCTACATGAGCATTTTCTACCACCAAACTGCTAGGATGCCAGCATAAGGCTCCATATTGTCCCCGTCAGGGCCGCAGCCTGCACTTTCACTGCGAGATTGGAAGAAGCTGGGGTTGATGAGCAGCCTGGTGGGAACCAGCTATAAACGCACACACAGAGACAGAAGAGCACACAGGACAAAGGAAAAACTTCACGGCCAGGTTATTTGTAACCAGAGCCAAAGCCTTGAGTCAGTCACACAGGCCAATGGTCAGCAGCGGTCGGCCTCAGTGCCCGAAAGAGCTGTGACCACCACGCCATGGAGGAGAGGGAGGGGATGATGAGAATCAGAGCCAAGTCCCCTCGGCTCTCCCAGGCTGTGGAGACGCGTCCCTGTGGGTCAGTTCCAGGCCTGAGCAAGCCATGTGAGGTATTGCTCAGGTGAAGTATCTGTTGTGTGGAAATCACATTTCTTAAAACGTCAAGTAACCCAGAACACACGTGTTTCTATGCTTCAGTAGCACATTACACATCGTGTGTTATCAGCCACACGTGGACTCCAGAGTCATCACCAAGGTGGTCTTAAGCCCCAGGGTGGTGTCAGGCAAAGGTTTGGGAGTTCAGCCTTCTCTGAAACTCCCATCAGCACAAAGCCATTGCCATAGGTTGATGGAGTTCAGGGGTGGTGACTTGGTATAATTTTCCTATCATTGCTTGATTCTATTTTATGCCTTTACAGTTTTTAACTGCCTCTGTTTCCCCACCTTACAGAGTTTCTTGACCCCAATCCAGAAGGCGCTCTGGTTTGAACTTTTTCCACCACATCTACTCTGGATTCTTCAAACACTTTATTGAAGGCAACTTGGATTTTCCTGCTGCCAGCTCAGGTTAAACGTCTGCTGAAGTCAAATTGCTCAGTCCAAATTCCAAGGTTTCTCCTAATCCTTTTGCCACACTCCCTGCAATTTTATCTCTCCCTGTGGCCAGAGGCTTCCTTGTGACTTCACGGCTGGGGCAGCTGGTCCTGGGCTCTGGTGAAATCCTTCCAGACGTGGGGCAACTGTGCCAGCAGGGAGTGATCCTGCTCAGAGGGCCTTGGAATCCAGTTCCCTTTCTCTAGTGATTGCCTGCAGGTTACAGCTCAAACACCAGCTAGGTCATAGAATCTAGTCATAAAGGCATAAAATAATACAGTCTACTTAAATTATTTTATAGCTGGCCAGTATCAATATTACACACGTAGGCCAGTTGTGAACATGTTTTTTAACTAAAGCTTTTTACCTTAAATATGCCTCATTCTCCATTTCTACTAGATTCTTGTCATGCAGGTAAGAATAAAATACTCAGCTTGTACTGAAACAAAAGTCATGAACAAAAATAATTGACATCACAACCAAAGGGCCTTCCAAAAGGTTGGCAACGTCTAGTGAAAACATTACTGGGGTGAGGGCATGAGGTCTGTGGAACTGCACGTCAAACTCTTTCTTAGAATATGTTCACAGGTGATCAGTGACAGTTTCTGTGAGTGTCCAGAATTGTAAAATTGACAAAAAATAGCTAAGTATAAAAACTTGCAAATATCTAAATACAAAAATATCTAAATATATTTTAAAAATGGGTGGACATTTTTGATATTGCTCCTATATAAAATATTTAAATAACAGAAAATTATAACCTGGATCCCAGAACCACAGGATAGATTCGTAGTCAGCAAAGGCCACTGTGTGAGACGTCATTAGGCACACATAGTAGGAAGTTCCTTCTTCGATATATGAACGCAACAATGCAATCATCATTTCTTCTACTCATACACAGTGACGAGTAGAATCCATTTGTAAAAATATCTGTACTATGTGCCACTTAGGGAAGGAGAATTAGCAGACCTAATCAATCCAGCTTCACATTTGCACTTGACCCGCCAAACGTCGCCAAGGAAGTCACTGAGTGTCTCGGACTCCCTGTATTCTCTGCTGTCTCACAGGTAAGTTGCCTGCGTAGACATCCACGCTGCTCTTGGCAGTCTTAGTGAGATAAAGAGGTTGAGAGCACCTTGAAACCATCACCCAGGAAACATAAGGACCCTGTCACAGTCCACATTCATTCTTGAAAATCTTCATGTCTTACCTAGAAAAATGAAATCAATGTTGGAAAGATGAACCAAAGTTCTGTCCTTTGTGATTTCAAGTGATGTAAAGACTTTCTTAATAGCAGCTGGTATTAAGGAGAACTCACGTGGGTTACAGACAAAAGACTCACCTTCATATCTTTTAGGAATATCCATTGGGATCTAATGTTGCCTCCAATTACATGGCAGTGTTTTATCACCAGAACACCTTTCTCTTCATCTAGACTATGACGTTTAGCTTGATCTACAGGTTGGGCCAACTATCTAATCGGCGAGTCTGATAATGTTTACATCATCACTTTAACAAAGAGGAGGTAAGAATAGCTGAATTTCCTGGAAACCAAGTCTGATTAAAATAAAAACGTGTCACATTCCTACTCTTTAAACAAAGACCCAAGCAAAAGAAATGGCATTGATACCAAGAGGAGTGACGCCAGGCCTGCTGTGGGAAGAGAAGTCATGTGTAGGACGTGTGTTGTGATTCCTGCACCATGATCTGATTCTTTATCGAAATGTCAGAGTTGTTCTGTTAAAGTCTCAGCAATGGCACAATTAAGGGTCTTGTAATTTTTAATTCACACCAAACATTGTGTTTATTTTAATTGGCCAAATGTAGATCGAGGGACAGAACTGCTAGTCAAATGAGAGGTGAATAAGTAATTCCAATTATGTCACGCCAGGAGTGCAGCTTTACACAGAGGGGTTCAGATCCCTTCACGATGAAAGTACTAATAACTTGATGTGTTCAGGGGAAGATGGCATTTTTTTTTTTTTTTTTTTTTTTTGGCGATTGGGGAGAAAAAGAGGCCCATATATGTTCATGTAATTTTAGCAGTTTCTGTCTCTACCTTCTCTGACTGCAGCTCCCAGAAACAGGCAGAGAGCCCAGTCTCTGAAGGGGCAATTACAGGAGGTCCGTGTATTCTCAGGAAGAGATATCATCCTCGAATACTCTTTGTGGAATTTATGAAAAAAAGCAAATTTGTATAAAATACAAAAGATACTGAAGCCATCAGAAAAATTGCAGAGCTGGTCATCTTCCTAAATATATGGGGTTATATCATGCTTTAAAATGGAAGGCCCTGCAGTCAGATATCTGCATGTGAGCCTCTGTTCTCCCGCCCTGTTATGAAATCTCCCTCTGACTTGGGGCGAGCATGGACACTGCCTTGTGACCTTTCAAGAAGGAAGCTGACTTACGAAAACACTAGGTTTCCATCCATCTAGCACAGGATTTGAATGTCACATTGAGGTCTACCTAAAGAATAGCCATGAGAAAAAAATATCTTCATCTTATTGATTTAATAGATATTATAAATTTTTAATAAATTCCCCCACAGTGGCATTTAAGAGAATACATTTCAAAGGGAATTATTACACTATTTCATGGGAAAGGGACCCAGGATCTATGGAGAACATGAACTCAAGTCCGTCCCCCACTGCGCTCTGTCCACAGTTAACCAGAATCATCAATTCTTTAGCTTGGAATTTGGTTTGTTATCGTTGTCGGGCCTTTATCTTAAAAAGGTCTTTTCTGCCATAAGATACATTTGTAGGCGTGGCATCTGGATTAGTGGTCATCGTAAGTGGGAAGGCTAAGCGCTAACATCTATGAGTAATATAAAATGAAATGGCCAATAGTGGAAATCTGTTTTTCCAGAAATAGACTATTAGAATCTGTATGCCTAGCACACAAGGAGAGAAAGTAACTTTGTCATTTTGCTGAGAAACTGGAAGGTTTCAAAACAAATCAAGTTCGTACTCAGTCCTGGATTAATTCAGAAAGCACAGACACAATCTACCTGACGCTCGTCTACACAGGGAGGAGACAGAGGTGGCCACAGGACCCCTGAAGGCACTAGCTGATGACTTCCAATGACGTCCCCCCACCTCTGACTGAATGAATCTTGGGCATATGCATTTTCTTTTACTTTTATCTCTCTCTCTCTTTTTTTTTTTTTTTTTTTTTTTATGAGACAAAGTCTCCCTCTGTCACCCAGGCTGGAGTGCAGTGGTGTGATCTTGGCTCACTGCAACCTCGGCCTCCCCAGCTAATTTTTGTATTTTTAGTAGAGACGAGGTTTCACAATGTTATTTCAGACCGGTCTCGAACTCCTGACCTCAGGTGATCCACCCGCCTCGGCCTCCCAAAGTCAGCGTGATGAATTTTAACAAATGCATACCCCTGCATAGGCATCCCCAAATCCACAGCCAACACTCCTGCTAACACAGAGCTACTGTGGGCACATCCCTCTGCTCTGCCCGCAGCAATCCCTGATGGGGCTTCTATCACTGAAGATGAGTTTGGCCTGCTCTGGCTCTTCGTGCAAAGAAATCGGACCCCACCTCTCTTTTGTGTCTGG
Source organism: Alouatta palliata (assembly GCA_004027835.1). Classification (NCBI taxonomy): domain Eukaryota; kingdom Metazoa; phylum Chordata; class Mammalia; order Primates; family Atelidae; genus Alouatta; species Alouatta palliata. Next base: position 24,343 of record PVKV010024747.1, on the reverse strand, counting down.
ATTTTACTACTCAGTGTGAGACTGAGGCTCAAGAGCCAGTGGTAAGCATTGGATCATTTTCCCACCAGATACTGCTGTTTCATCAAGTAGATACTGAACGTTTTAATTAAATTCAAATTCCATTCGTGACTTAAGAAAACAAAAAGATTTAACATAGTAGACACTGAGGGAAAAACTTCCAGTTTAACTTACTAAAAACCATCAATGGGTAATCGTCTAGCAATTAGTTTGCAAACGATGAAATATTAGCAATATACATTTAACATCCGAAATAACCATCTAAATCTTAATCATACAATATTTGCTAAAAAACTGAAGTTTCAGACCACACACAACTCTGCCCCCTTTTTATTCAGCTCAAAGAAAACCAAAGATTAAAATATATCCTTCTTTCTTTTTTTTTTTTTTTTTTTAGAAATACAAGTACATGGAATGAAATGACCTCTAACTCACGGGAAAGGAATAATGATGGCAGCCTTCAGCACAGCCCGCCCAAGGGTGGTAGGAGGTTTGTGGACTCACAGCAGGAAAGGTGCTGCTTTTATTTCCATTTGCATTTTGCATTTGCAGGAATGGAGCCTCACTCAAGAAAATTACCTGATAACAGAGGCAGAGCAGGATGGTCAAATAAACATCAGCAATAAAATAAATTCTAGGGTGGCTGCAGTGTCTCACGCCTGTAATCCCAGCACTTTGGGAGGCCGAGGCGGGCAGGTCACCTGAGGTCAGGAGTTGGAGACCAGCCTGACCAATATGGAGAAACCCTGTCTCTACTAAAAATATAAAATTAGCCAGGCGTGGTGGCACGTGCCTGTAATCCCAGCTACTTGGGAGGCTGAGGCAGGAAAATCGCTTGAACCTGGGAGGCGGAGGTTGTAGTGAGCTCAGATCATGCCACTGCACTCCATCCAGCCTGGGCAACAAGAGCAAAACTCCATCTCAAAAAAATAAATAAATAAATAAATTCTAATTTGGAATTCCAGTGTATGCCTATGTGTATTTATGTGCACATGCACACATGCATGCATGCACATATATATGCACATCCCTATATGGAATAAAGCCAGGCTCCTGTCAGTGACTCTACCAGTAACTATTCCACAAGGGGACCTTCCTCATCAGCACTAGCTGGGATCCTGAGTGGAGCCTGTTATAGAAATCGTGGGCTCGACCCATAGAAGCAGAAGACAGCAGGATCCCAGAGCCCCTGGGATTAGAGGAAGGGCCCTGCCTCCCCCAGACAACTTCTCAGGCTCAGATGCTGATCTCTCCTGCAGCTGGCGTCGCTTCCTGCCCTGATGTTCAGCATCTTCCAATATAAACTTGTCAGCGAGTTTGTTAGCTTGTTTTAACATGATCTGAGCAGGTTTTGTTTTGTTTTGCTTTGCAACCAAATATCTCAGACCAAGCCACATGCTAACTGGTAAAATGGAATTTTCCAGCTGAAAAGCTATGCTGAGGTATAACTAGAACTCTGTCTGACATCCTCCTTCTGCAAGGGAAGAGCGTGTGGAGGCACCATTGCTCTCATCCCTGTCATGTTCTCTCCTGACAGAAAGGTGCTGATGCTGTGGCATTGGAGCTCCAGTTGAAGGTGTGGCCTCTGATGCCACGCCGTCACCATCTGGAAGCCTTTTTTTGCGTAATCCAAGAAGAATGCAGCACTGCAGAGAATTCTGTGGAAAATTAACAAAGATCAGTGGCCTCTGCTCTAAAGATTAAAGGAGCATTCAAGTGTGCTTGTATCATAAAGCCAGCTGCTTATCTCCTATCACCTCTGAAAGCTCGAAATCATTTTTGTCTGATTCTCTACTTCTCCCATTGCGGGTTGGGCCACCAGTCACCTGGTGTTGTCCTTACAGATTTTGCTATGGCAGAGCCATGTTTTGAAGGTGACATCAGATAATGATCATTGTGATTGGGCTTGGGATCATCTCAGTGCAAAGACGGTTCTTAAACACACACGATGACAGAGATAAATGGTGTTCACCAATGTAGGTAGTTGTGATTAATAGTACTTCTCAGTGCACTGTCAACAGAGCTGCAAGTTCAATAGATTCCAGTCAATTAGGAAGTAATAGTGATAGATCCAGACAGCCTTCCAATGAGCATTAGGGCGGCGTGTTCACCAGTACGGAGTACATTTAAGTATTTGCCTTAAGTCTGATTGAAATCTTTCTTTGAACCTTTCCATCAGGCCTCCATTCAGTAAGCCTGCCAGAGACAACCAGCCCAGCCAGGCCCCATGGCACTCCACAAGCTAAGCTTCAAAATATGCAATCGATATTGCTAAGGGGTCATAACGAGCTCTAGACTATATTTACCCTAGAGATAAATGTGCTGGAAAGCCCACTTCACTCCAAAAGGAACATAGGCACTCACTAGGAAGAAATTAGGAAGTCACGACATGAAATAAAGATGTGCAGGTACTCTAGAATGTTCCTAGGCAGAGCTATTTGGAATGAGATGGGGTAAACCTCTGATAGCATGAAAGTGTAATCTGGATTGAAGGTGGGTGGCTATTAACCTAACCATCGTAATTTCCATTTATCTTCATTCTCTTACTGAGCAGTGGCATCTGTTATTTTTTGAGATGGAGTCTCCCTCTGCCACCCAGGCTGGAGTGCAGTGGTGCGATCTCAGCTCACTGCAACCTCCACTCTCTAGGTTCAACCGATTCTCCTGCCTCAGCCTCCCCAAGTAGCTGGGATTACAGGCATGTGCCACCATGCCTGGCTAATTTTGGTATTTTTAGTAGAGATGGGGTTTCACCATGTTGGTCAGGCTGGTCTCGAACTCCTGACCTTAGGTTATCCACCAGCCGCGGCCTCCCAAAGTACTGGGATTACAAGCGTGAGCCACCGTGCCCAGCTGGAATCTGTTATTTTGCAGTATGTTTACAGATGTCCCCAGAGTTCTGTGGGGAGCAGTGACTTTTTATGTCTAGAAACTTTGTAATCACAGGCATGTGGAGATGGCAAATAATGGAATTTCTGAGTGTTTTCTCTAGCATCAAGGTACTCATGGATAACGGTAGAACTACACTGCTGGCTGTTTCTCCTCCTTGTCCTGTAGTGGAAGGGAAGTCTTCAGAATGAGAAACGATGTCACAGCAGCCTGGACAGCTTGAGGATCTGACTATTAAAAACCTTGGCATGGGAGTAGGACTGTGCTTAGTACAAATCAAAGAAGAAGAAGAAGAAGAAGTGAAATGAAATGAATGAATACTTTCTATGTGTCAGAAGTCCCATTTCCCTGATGTGATTAGTCCTCATCACATGCGTATCAAATTATCTCATGTAACTCATAAATATATACACCTACTATGTGTATATCACATACCTACAAAAACAAAAAATTAGAAAAAATAATATGTCTGCCCAAGATGCATTTCATTCTGGCTTCCTTTAGTTATGTTGATTTTTATTTGTGCTTTGTTGAAAACAAGATTCTTCAGACAGAGACACAGGCATTTTCTTCTCAAAAGATGACGTCAGAGTGAAATCTAACGTGCTGTGAAGTGAGGACATCAGGAAGGACAAGAGACAGGTGACCAGCAGCTGCCTTACGTTTCGATCCTTCCTTAAAACTCGCGTCTGTAGCGGGGATGGGATGAGGCTGGAACTCTATGCACTCCTGGTAGAAATGTTACACAGTATAGTGACTGTAGAAAACAGCATGGAGGTTCCTCAAAAAATTAAAAATAGATTTATCATAGGACACAGCAATTCCACTTCTGAGTATATATCCAAAAAAAAAAAGTAGGATCTTGAAGAGATATTGGTGCACACAAGTCCACAGCAGAATCATTCACAATGGCAGAAAGGTAGAGGCAACCTAAGTGCCCTTTAACAGATGAGTGGATAAACAAAATGTGGTACATATACACGGTGGAATATTACTTAGCCATAAAAAGGAAAGGAAATTCTGACATACACAGCGACATGGATGAACCTTGGCACATTCCACAAAGTAAAATAAGCCCATTACAAAAAGACAAACACTTTGTGATTCTGCTTATATGAAGTACCTACAGCGGTCAAATCATAGAAAGTAGGGTGGCGGTTGCCAGGGGAGAGGAAATGAGGAGTAACTGTTTAATGGGTATGGAATTTCACTTTCACAAGGTGAAAAGAGTTACAGAGATGGAGGGTGGTGATGATTGCACAGCACTGTGAATGTATTAAACACCACTGAACTGTACACTTAAAAATGATAAGAGATAGTAAGTTTTGTGTTAGGTGGATGTTACCACAATAAAAGACAGTATTAAAAAAAAAAAAAGCTTTAAAAAAATCCCAGAAATTTAAGTAGAACACTGAACAAGTACTGAGCCTTCAGGAATAAAATACTTGTAGACTATGAGTAAAAAGGTATAAGGCTAGTAAATTCTACTTAAGTGTTCACCTCCCAGTAGAAAAATGACTCTAGGACTGTCAGTAAAATGTTCTCTAAAACTAGTCCTTGAGACAAGTAATTTACGTTTACAATAAAAAATCTTCTACATAAAATTTAATTGTAATGAGCAAATACTGACCCCCTAAGCTGACATGTGTGTCATGTTCAGACACAGCACCTGCCAGTCAGACAGCCCCGAGCGGACGGTTTCCACTGCTCATGACAACAGACTCCGATTATTTCAGTTCTGGTGTGCGGTGCTTATAGTCACCCTCAGTACAGTAAGCACTTGAAAAAAACTTCAGTCAAAAGTGTGCAAGGAATTCAGCTTTGTACAAGTGGAAGTTGGTTTACAGACAAGCGAGACCAGACATCATGGAGCACTGGGCAGGTCATTGTACTTTTTGAGCTTCAGTGTCTGTTCACTGGAAACTGAATAATACGTACAACCCTGAGCTGGAGTGAGGATCACAGAGATAACATGGTTTTCAAGTTCTTTGTAATCAGTGAAGTAATATCAATGTCTCATTCTGTAAACAGAATTTCTATTCTATGAGTAGGTTGACATAAGGACACATTTCCACACACTAATGTCAAGTTAGTCACTTAAAAAAAAAAAAAACTTGCAGTTTAGGCTGGGCATGGGGGCTCATGCCTGTAATCCCAGCACTTTGAGAGGCCGAGGCAGGTGGATCACCTGAGGTCGGGAGTTTGAGACTAGCCTGACCAACATGGACAAACCCCCTTCTCTATTAAAAATACAAAAAAAAAAAAAAATAGCCAGGCATGGTGGTGCACACCTGTAATCACAGCTACTGAGGAGGTTGAGGCAGGAGAATTGCTTGAACCCTGGAGGCAGAGGTTGTGGTGAGCTGAGATCGTGCCATTGCACTCCAGTCTGGGCAACAGGAGCAAAACTCCATCTCAAAAAAAACAGAGGTAGTTTAATTTGGAAAGTGCTTAACATAATATTGTTTGCAACTATTTAAAAAATACCAAATTATTTGATAATTCTCCCACTGGGACGTAGGCATCTATGATTTTTTTGCTGTGACCCTGGCTGAATGTGTGACTCCTTCAATCAACAGAATATATTGGATGTAACGTTGTAGGACTTCCAGTATTAGGTCAGAAAAAAACTGCAGTCCTTATCCTGAACATGATGTGCTTAAGATGTTTGCTCTGGGAAAAGCTAGAGGCATGTAACAAGTCCAGTGACCTTGAGACCGCCTTTCTGGGAGGTTGCTGCAGCCGCTGCAGTCAACAGCCCCAGCTGAGCTCCAGCCAACAGGCGACATCAGATGACGACAGCCCTGGCTGATACCTGACTGCAGTTGGACGAGGGACCCCAACTAAGAACAGTGCACCTGAGTCTTTCTCATGTTTCTGACCCACAAAATCATAAGAAAAAACAGAATTGTTGCTTTAAGTTACTAGATTTAAGGGATAACTTATCATATAGTGCCTTAGTTTATTTGACATACTATAACAAAATATCATAAACCAGGTAGTGATAGACAGCAGAAATGTATTTATTCCTGTTCCAGAGGCTGAGGAGTCCAAGATGAAGACACTGGCAGGTTCTGTGTGGTGAGGGCGGAATTTCCGGTTCATAGATGGCTCCTTCTCCCTGTGTCCTGATATGGTGGAAGGGGTGAGGATGTCCCCCTGTCCAACGTTTTAGAAGGGCACTTACGCCATTCATGAGCACCTCACCCTCAAGCCCTCATCACCTTCCAAAGACCCCACCTCTCAATGCTATCTCCTTGGGGGTTAGGATTTCAACATAAGAATTTTGGAGGGGTCGTAGACACTCAGGCCATAGCTCAAGGCAATAGTGACTAGTACGAGTTAGCATCATAAACATAAAAACCGGCAGGAGGGCAGCAAACCTCTTTTCTTAACCAAGGTTACTCCAAATGTCAGCAGGAGAGGGGTACAGATAATATCCAGCTTCTAAGAATTCCTTTTAAAGAAACGTGGAACTGTGGAAGAATAAAAGTAAAGGTAACGGATTAGATGCTCTTCCTGGAAAGCGTTGCTGTAACCCCGGTCTTAATTCCACGCCCACACGTCCTACAGCGTCACTGTCAAGGTGATGCGCTGCGGGGCTGGGTTTTCCTTCTTGTCCCTCTGTTAGCCTTTTCGGCTGCATCCTGCTGGAGGTGGAGTAACACTACGTCATTAAAACGTCTAAGTGTGCAGGGGCAGGTGCCACGTCACTGACACAGGTGTGCCTTTCACCATCATCTCGCACTGCGCTGAAGTGAAGAAGCGAGAATTAATAAAACAGTGTAGTAGGTTGCAGGGAGTCGGGATCGCAGCACTGCACTCCAGCCTGCGCGACAGAAATAGATTCCATCTCAAAAAAAAAAGAGAGAGAGACTAGTAGATTGTTCTCAAATAGTCTTTCTTTCTTTCTTTCCTTATTATTATTATTATTATTTTTTGCTCTGTGTATTTGCATAGCCTAAAAAGAAAGCAAAGGAAACACTTCTATTCACTTATTGCAACAATGGAAAAGACCTATAAGGGACTTCTCAGAGAACACCCTAGTATGATAAACTATTCTACACCAAAAACCACATCAAAAAATATCCTAGGGCTGGGCCAGTGGCTCATACCTGTAATCCCAGCACTTTGGGAGGCCAAGGTGAGTGGATCACTTGGGATCAGGAGTTTGAGACCAGCCTGGCCAACATGATGAATCCCCATCTCACTAAAAATATAAAAATTAGCCAGGTATGGTGGCAGGTGCCTATAATCCCAACTACTTGGGAGGCTGAAGCAGGAGAGTCACTTGAACCCGGGAGTCAGAAGTTGCCATGAGCCCAAATCGTGCCATAGCATTCCAGCCTGGGTGACAGAGCGAGACTCCTTCTCAAAAAAAAAAAAAAAAAAGAATAAAAAAAATATATCCTATGGATTGAACTACTTCTGAATCATCCAAGAATGTTTGCATTCAGGAGCCTCTAATGTTCTGTGTATTGAAAATGAATCAGTCATTGTGTTCGAAGTGCTCAAGTGAATCTGGCCAGTGGGAGAAGTCAAGTGGTCAGAGCTTGTGTAATTTAGGGAAAAGCAGGTGACCAAGCCTCGTGTCCCAGCAGGGGCTGGAGGGGAGGTGAGGAGAGCATCAGAGACACAGATGACGGGCTGTGAAAACCAGGCCCCTGGCCTTGGGAGTCAGCTTCCTGGAGCTTGAATTCTAATGTTGGAATTTACCAGCTGTGTGATTTGGGAAAGAGTTCCTAACTTCTCTAAGTGTTGGTTTTCCTCACATATAAATCGGAAATAATAACAGATTAGAGAGGAACATATTTTAATTTCAACAGCAGCGAGTTCTTTCCAAGCTCATGAGTCACCAGAGGACTTCATGTGGCTTGATCATTGTGGTGTGTGTTCTTGCAGTGGCTTAAGCCTCAGAACAAACCCTTACTCCTCAAATGCCAGCAGATTTGCAAAACCAATGCCCCATGTCCACTCCAAAACGCAGTTGATGTGAATGCAAATTGATGTCACGTTTTTTTTTTTTTTTTCCCCGAGACGGAGTTTTGCTCCTGTTACCCAGGCTGGAGTGCAATGGCGCGATCTCGGCTCACCGCAACCTCCGCCTCCTGGGTTCAAGCAATTCTCCTGCCTCAGCCTCCCGAGTAGCTGGGACTACAGGCACGTGCCACCATGCCCAGCTAATTTTTGTATTTTTAGTAGAGACGGGGTTTCACCATGTTGACCAGGATGGTCTCG
>PVKV010024747.1:0-16098 GCA_004027835.1 Alouatta palliata | reverse complement strand
TTGAGAAAATATATAGAAAGCCTTAAAAATGCATGTGTCCTGTCTTCCAGCTTTTCTAATCCCCGTCTTTCCCATCAGCAATGGGCACGTTACTGTAAGCTGAGTATGCATTCTTACAACGTTTTTATACAATTATGTAGACCTTACAATTAAAGAAATAGATAGTAATTTGTTGATATAGATAATATACATGCTACATTCTTAGAAGAATTAAAGCAGGTTGCCAAACAGTATGGAAGGCACTTTTCCGCCTTGATAAGTTAAAGATGTGTATGACTGTAAATAGACAGCTAGATGCCCCGTGAGTACCCCCTGGGTCCTGGCAGGGGCTGGAGGGGAGGGGAGGAAAACATCAGAGACAGAGATGACGAGCTGTGGAAATCAGGCCCCTGGCCTTGGGATTAAACTCCCTGAAGCCTGAATTCTGATTTTGGAATTTACCAGCTGTGTGATTTAGGGAAGATTTCCTAACTTTTCTAAGTGTTGATTTCCCTCACGTACAAATTGGGAATAGTAACAGATTAGAGAGGAACATATTCTAATTTCAACAACAGCGATCCAACCTCATTTCTCTCCAGGCTTCAGCGTCACTAATGAAGGTATGAGGCACGAGTGAATAAAACGGACACAGGACCACTGGCCTAGAAGACTGTTGCAAACGCTCCTGAGAGTAACTACACAACGGCCACATGGCCACACAAGAGAACCAGAGTGTAAACAAGCCAAAGCCACATCCCAGTGTCCTTTGGGATCTAACGTTATGCTGTTACCTTAATCTGAAATGTCCCTTAGAAGAGGAGTCAATGAACCTTCATTTGCATTAATAGCATGTATCAAGATATTTTGTACATTGTAAATATTTATTGTCTAAAAAAAAAAGTCAGTTGTCTGCATTTTGCAGTTGCTTCAGAATTGTTCATGTCCTTTCTTGGTCTCCTTGACTTTCCACAACTGGTATTTACTCAAAAATGCTCCGTGCACATCTGCTGGTACATCAATGTCATTGACTTTTTCATTCCTCTCCAGCTAGCAGGAAACATATAGGCTTACACAGGCTGAGGATCGCTTATCTGAAATGCTGGGGACCAAAGTGTTTCAGATTTCAGATTTTATCGAAATTTTGAATATTTGCATTATAAAAAGGACATGTGAGCATCCCAAGCCTGAAAATCCACAACCTGAAATAGAGTGGACACCTGGAAGGCCACATGTCCTGAGTGCTCAGAGAGGTCATTGCATCCGCTGGTTCTGCAGATCACGTTGCCTATTAGGGAACGGGATAATGTTTGCCCCCCACACCCCGGTCCCCCAGGCAGCCTCAGCTTCACAGGAGTTAGTTCTGGTGCTCACCTTCTCAGCCAGGTGCTTTTCTCAGTGGCCAGTTACATTTAGGTTATGATTAGAGGTTAATTTGTAGGATCTTCTCTTTGTCCAGCAACATTTTCTAATGTTTCTATACTATAAATAAATAACACAATCTAGTTTTTTTTAATTGGGCCCTGAAATGCCCTTGAATTACTTGTCAAGCCCCCTCAGCACTGCCCACTGTCCCACAGAATCAGAGGCGTGATGCTAAGTTTGGGGTGGAAAGGGCTTGGCCAGGTGGCCCTATGTGAAGGCAGCATCTGTTGCTATGGCAGGACCTGTCTAGTAAGTCGGTTGCTGTCTGTTAACGTGGCCTGAACAGCATGGAATTGCGAGCTAGATGGAAATTGCCAATGGGCAGCCTGAAGCAATGAGAAAAGCACGTCAGAAATGTACACGACACTTCCATTTCTTATTGACCAGGAGCACTGGCTGATTTGTATCTAAAGTAGGTGACTCTGTCTTCCTCCAAATTCTTTCAAGCAAAAAATAATACAATTTTGTTTCTTGCCTGGGTGTATGGCTAACGAGATATTAATAAATTATCTTTTTGTCCTCAGCTACACAGGAAACAGTGTCTGGGAAAATTGCCTAGACCAAAAACACGCCTCTCCTGCTGGAAATATAAACATATAAAGTGACATGAAAAGACAGCACAGACAGAGAAAAGGTTGAAGAGCCCTGGCATGATGGTGATGCTCTCAGGTGTCCGTGAAATGCCTAGCATTCATTAATATAAACTAAACTCATGTGCCAAAGTTCACTGTCAAAAAATGAGACAGCAAATTCCTGGGATTTCCAACTACAGTTCTGTATTTTGATGGCCTCAGCCCTTTCATCTGACACAGCTACAACTGCATAACAAATTATCTCCGAATTAAGTTAATGGCTTAAAACAACAAAAACTTATTATCTCCCATTTTCTGTGCTTCAGGAATTGATATGCAAGTATGTTTTTCTCCTCCTTAACTGAAGAGAGTACAACCTTTTCCTAGAGTCTTTTAACACCTTAAGTGTACTCTTCTGAACTGTCTGCACCTCAGATATTTTTCGGAAAGCAAGTGAATTTCAATCTGCTCCGTAAAACACACAAAGGAAGTTGGGTCACAGAGCCAATCCATGGTCACAACTGAGCCTATGCTTCCTGTGGCAATCTGGACCACCACCCCGGATGTTTGCCCTCTACAAGAAACACACCAGGGAGAGTTCAAGCCAGTTCAGAAGGATGGACTCTGTCAAGACTTGTGAGAAGATGCGGTGGCTACATCCAAAAGCAGCGTAAACTCATTTTATCAGTCTTACCATCCTCCTTTTCGCTCCTACATGGGCTTTGAGGACCAGGGAGGCTGTAAACACAGAGGGATGGTCATGTAGAGCAGGCCTGTAGTGCTCAGTGACAGCAGACCCCTGGAAGAGACACCAGAACCAAAGACCACAAAGAAGCTTCCCGTGTGCAGACTGACACTCCTCTCCAGCAGAGCTTGTTCTCTTCAGCCACCTACAGAGACACCGTGATTGCCGTCACAGCTGCCTAGCACTAGAAAAGGCAGCAGCAGGAGACAGATGTGTTTGGGGGGCATTACTCTGACAGCAGCGTGATATGGTTTGGCTCCATTTCCACCCCAAATCTCATGTCAAACTGTCATCCCCACGTATCAGGAGGGAGGTGATGGGATCATGGCTTTCCCTCACGCTGCTCTCCTGATAGTGAGCGAGTTCTCACACAGTCTGATGCTTTAAATGTGTGGCACGTCAATTAAACTTCTCTTTATAAATGACCCAGTCTCTGGTAATTCTCTACGGCCACGTGAAAATGGACCAACACGCAGCACTAATCCAAGGCTAAGGATGAAGAACCACAGAATGGAAACCAACCCAGCACCTTGATCCTGAGTGCTTATGACACTGCTATCGCTGTCATCTACAACAGTGAATCAGTTGACTTTCTGCAGTGCTCAGCATAATTGTGAGGAGAGGCAAACTAATTAAGGAGCCAGGTAACAGGTCAGCACACAAAATGTCTCTGGGTGAGATGCATCAACACAGGGCCCCTTCTGTAAGTGAAGAGGTCAAGTCCGTAGGACTTCCACAAAATGGAGAGAAATGTTAGTTCTTATATATCTACAAGTTTTAGATTTACGGGAAGAGGGCTTTTAAAAATTAATTTGCACAAGTATTTTATCATTATGGGCTGCAGGAATTTGTGTTCAAAGAGTCTAAAGTAATCTGCATTGCAAGGTAGTGTCCTAGTGAGGTGAGGACTTGGGGAGGGGCTTGCTTCCTCAGATTCACTCCCCTTTCCTCTCCAGTTAGGAAAAAGTTGCTGTCGTTCTACCTGGTGAGGTGATCCGTGGCCTTGGTGAAGAATTACTGCAGGAGTGAGAAGTGTTACTGGTGAAGATTTGAGGCATGAGTGAATACAATGAACACAGAACCACTGATCTAGAAGATTATGTTGATGACTTTCCTGGTGGTAACACAACAGCCATGTGACCACACAAGAGAATCGGAGGGTTTACAAGAGGAATCAAATGTCTTTTGGGAGCTAAGATTACGCCATCGTCTTGATCTGCAATTTCCCCAAGGAGAGGAGCCAGTGTACCTTCCTTCAGTTAACAGCATTTATCATGACACTGTGCACATCATAAATACGTATTTACTGTCTCTAAAATATTGGTTCCCAGGCCGGGTGTGGTGGCTCATATCTATAATCCTAGCACTTTGGGAAGGCGAGGCAGGAGAATCACTTGATCCCAAAGGTTCAAGACCAGCCTGGGCAACATGGCAAGACCCAGTCTTGGCAAGAAAACAAAGCAGAACAAAATCAGTTACCTGCATTTTGAAGGCGCTTCAGAATTGTTCACGTCCTCTCTTGGTCTCCCTGACTTTCTACAACTCGCACTTACTCAGAAATGCTTCGTACATCTGCTGATACATCAATGCAGTTGACTTTTTCTTTCCTCTCCAGCTAGGAAAAAATTGATAGGTGTATTTAGGTTGAGTATTGCTTATCCAAAATGCTTGGAACCCAAGTGTTTCAGATTTCATGGATTTGGGATTTTGGAATATTTGCATACTGAACATACCATTTGAGCCTCCCAAATCTAAAAATCCAAAACCCAAAATGCTCCAATAAGCATTTCTTTTGAGCATCATGTCGGCATTCAAAAACATTTCAGATTTTGGAGCATTTTTTATTTCATACTTTGGGATTTGAGATGCTTAATATTATCAGAGAGAAGTGAATGAGGCTCTCAAAAGTCTGTTATACGTATTGACTAAGAAGGCTCAAGCCAATGACCTTCGTGCCTGGAATTTCAGCACGAGCTCTTTCTACATTAAGGAGAACAACTCACATTTCCAGGAATTTTTTTTTAACTCCTGCCTCCTTCTACAATTTGCAGAATACAAGGAGAGTTTTCTTCTCTTCTCTTGTCTTCTCTTCTCTTTTTTCTTTTCTTTCTTTTTTCTTTTTTTGTACAAGGAAGTGTGTGGTCTGTAAGTTGCACTCTTTAAATGACAGCTGAGCCTTCAGGAGCCCTTGGATGCGTCCCACGTGACTTAGAGGAGGAAACGCGTGGCCTCTGGAGCAGCCATGCCTGCGAGGCTGGGAGATGGGGGAGGATCACCTTAGAGGGAGCAGCTCTCCGGTAGGCATGGCCATCACCACTAGGGGAAATGTCAGCAGAGAAGATGAGGTGAGGACTCAGTGGAAAACAGCTTGGGTCGCCACGAACGCTGTGGCGTGGATGGTGGAAGGAGGGCTGTGGTTAAAGACTACCTAGACGTAATCCCTAGATTTTCATGGGAACTGCAGCCGAGCCATTTCCTCCAGCGCCTCCCAAAGCTGCCCACACCGGCACTTTGAAGCTTCTCCCCGATAGGCAGGCAGAAGTGGTCCTGAGTAAGAGGGTGATGGGCTGAATTAGGAAACTGACTCCTAAATTCTGAGTCCACTCCTCTCTTCCACACAGGTGTCTCTGAATAGATGACTTTTTGACATTTGACAAAATTGATGGCAGAGAGACGGCCGCTGAGTGCTGAATGGTGTAGTGTTTCTCTGCACCCAGAATGTCACACTATATGAGTCCTGAAATGTGTAGGCATCTCATCCTCAGGGAAAGGTTCTACGTCAGCTGCACCTATGCCTTTACAGCATGGCTTTCTACCCCAGCTCCTGCAAGTTAGCAAGCCACCGGAAACTAACCCTGACACAGCGCTACTTTAGACAATGGTTTTCAATTCTTTAATAATGATGGTACTAACAAGTCTCTCATGAGGCCATATTCCTCACCCCGTTCTGCATGCCAAGTTCAGTTTGTCTGGCTCTGTGACTGCTGGTCATGGGATTTTCTTGCTAGGAGTTTCTGTTTCTGTCACAGACTGTGTTTGCCTGAGGTTTGCTTCTCTTGGCTGCTCTTCCACAGTGGAATGTTCTTTTTGAAATTGATGACTTTCAAGGTAGTCATTAAGTGCTAGAGACCCCTGTAAGCTCCTTCAAAACACCAGATTTGGACTCTCCCCAGCTCCTGAGCTGGATGTCAAGGGTGTGAGCTGACAGTTTAGATGATTAAGCCAACTGACAGCATGCCGGGAAATGCCATAATTTAGAAATTCATTTCAATGCCCGTTCCCAGTTCTATGAGGAAGGCCATGTGTGGTTTGCCAGAAATACTATTGAGGGACACTAAGTAACTAACATTGATGAGTCTCTATTAAAATAACTTGCTATACATTCCTTAACATATCTATGTTTACACTGGAAAAGCAAAACCATTTGACGTTAGTAAGACTTTAATTTTACCCTTTGAGCAAAGCAAGTTATGTAACTAACCTAAAAGGAATGCAAAGACAATTTGCAAATATAAAATTGCTTTAAGGAATCAATGTAGAGAGTGATGCTATTAAGATTATCATCAGAATTCAATTAAAATGTCACTAGTTTTCAGTTATGAAGAAGGAACACATCCGGAAGTGTTGTGCTCGCCAACTGTTTAATATTAATTAGTGAAAGCAGTTTCCTGATTTAGCCCAGAAAGTTAGTAAAGCATTTCATTTCAAATACATTTTTACTGAAAGCAAATTGTAAAGCTCTCTGGAGCTGTTTTCAGCAAGGCTTGGGAATCTGAACTTTTTCACATATTAAAGTTTGAACCATTTTTTTTTCTATTGTGTGTAAAAAGTTTTCTTTTCTTTGTCCTCCTGTTGAAATTGTTACTTTCACCCATATATGGCTCCAAAATATAAACCATCTTAGAGCGGCTGTTGAAATTATTCACTCTTGGCCTAGAGCTAATTGTGGCTTTTCACTCCTAACAAAATCTTACGAGAAAGTTGTAAGTGAAAATAGGGTCAAAATGCACGTATAGAAGCTGTATAGCATTCTCAGAAAAACCACACATGGGGCTTTTTTTTTTTTTTAATATCTGTTTATCAAAAAGCTGCCCATAGTGATTCAGAGTCACATTTTTCATCTGTGTGGATATGCTGGAGAACTTTGACCATGCTTGCTGATTTCAAAGCAAGGCAATATCTTTTCGATGACATCATCTTCCACTCCCTGTACCGAGAACTCACCGTTCTCTGAACTGAAAGTTTGGAGCCGGTGCCAAAGGTTGTCTCACCTGTGAGTGCATTTCCTGTAAGGCCCGTTCACCCCGGCGTGGGCCTGGAAGGTTCTGTTAGTGACACACACCTCTCCAGTTCTCACAAGCAACAGCCTCAAGACTCACTCTGCAATCATCTCCAGACTATGACCAAGGCCATGGAGAACCACCACACCTGGAAGGAAGCCTGCCCTTGCTCCTGGGCTGTCCTGTCACTGGCAGGGAGAGTCACTCTGTTTTCCCCTTCGGAATCACTGCATGATTGATACAAAACATGCTGACCCTTGTGGGCCAGAAGTGAGCCTTGTAGGTTAACCCACGTGTGTGCCACAGCCAGAAGGTCCCGTGCTGGCCCCTCTTCATGACATGGTTCGAGGACACAAATCCATGAGATTCAGGGTCACAGGAGACCCCTGCAGGGAAATGACAAAACGCCTCTTTGTGCAGCTCAGGCAGGTGACAGTGTGAAAACAAAGACATGGAAATAAATGACATTGTTTTTTCTGTCCTGTAACAGGAGAGTAGGTGCCTGCAAGGCAGTGCACTTCAGAAAGAGTGAACGATAGGCGATTAAAATCACCTTCAACTCAAGGCATGAATCCCCCACATTTACACTGTGCTTATGCTGTATGGACAGACTTCTTTAGTAAGTGTAAGGAAAAATTCTCTCCTGGGATTCAAAGGACTAGCCTATTCAGAAAACAGAGGAGTAGATAAAGAATTACACACAGACACACATACAAACACAAACCATACACACACACATACACACATGCAGATATGCAGGCAGTCACACGGAGAGACACCTACAGAGAGACTCACACACATTTACACACAGACACACATACAAGCACATACAGACCATACACACATACACACACGCAGATACGCAGGCAGACACACAGAAAGACACATTCAGAGAGACTCACAGACACACATGTGTACACACACACACACATACAAACCACACAGACCATACACACACAGATATGCAGACAGATACAGAGAGACACATACAGAGAGACACACGAGTACACACAGACACACATACAAACACACACAGACCTTACATACACACACAGATATATAGGCAGACATACAAAGAGACACATACAGACTCACAGATACACGTGTACATAGACACACATGTACACACAGACACACATATACACACATATACACATGTATGTGTACATGCATGCAGATACACATACACACAAACACATGGAGAGACACACACAGACACACACGTACACACAGACACTGGAATGTATAAGTGCATATGGACACTATAGAATGATCTTAACAGTTCCTCTCTTCCTCCAATAATTCATATTTCTAGGTGACTCTGATTTTCTTTAGCTTTAAACGAAAAGCAAAATGCTTTCTATAATACCTCTTTGTTTGAAAGTATATTTTTAAAAAGATTCTGAATGGGAGATATGTTTTTCAAGTTCTCTCATCTTTTATTTTTCCTCTGGTGATATCCTCACTGAGTCCATTTGGACAAAGACCGTGGACAAGCCATTGGCCGCGGCACCCGGTGTGGAGCCTGCCCTTTCAGAGCAGGTCAGAGCCAAAATAGACAGCAAAGGAGAACTAAATCCAGGTTGAACAATGCTGGTCCAAAAATAGCAACAGGGTTTAGGCGCACAGCAGCAGGAAGGCTGCTAATCATTTGCCAGGATCTTTCATTTGGGTTTGTCACTACTGAGTGACACTGGGGACTTGAGGCCCCTGTCGAGCACAGAAGTCCAGAATCCCAAATTTGCAACTCTAACAATAATCCCTCGTGCAGAACTGTCCTTCCACAGAGAACGAAGGAGCCAGTGCCTCCCGTGCTCTCCAGGAGCTGGTGGGAGGGTTTCTGAGCGTCGGTTCTGCAGGGACATTCCAGCAGGGTCTGGCATGAATCCTCCATTCACCCTGGCAGCTCCCATTGGTAGCATTCAGTGCTCCTATGCTCCAGGGAGGAAACTGAGGCCCAGAGAGTAAGACGGCCCAAGGCCACACAGCTGGAAAGCTCTTCCCATCACACCAGGGATCTCGAGTGCTCTGCGCAGTAGGACAGCAGTCACCTTAGACACTCTTAACTGCCAAAAGCGTAGATTACAGTGTGACTCTCCAACTGCGCAGCCATGGGGTGCAAGAGGCATGAGAAGGGACAGAGATGCCTCCCCTCAGGGATGGCTGCACAGAGGTGCTCTCACAGGCGGCCTGAGCTCTATGGAAGGGAAGACCCTTGTCAGCAAAGGCAACCAGCAGGACGGTCTACATGAAAAACAAGCCAGAAGGAGAGAAGCGGGTTTACAGCTCTTGACCGTGCTGCGGGCTGGGGTCCAGACTGATATGGCCCGAGCTCTAGGGTGTTACAGGGAAGCAGAGCTAAGTAAGCCTGGATGGGGCTGGAGGGTTGGCAATTCACAACCCAGATTCCAAACCAAGGGATGGCAAGGGATGCCGCCTGGAGGGATGTTGAGATCTTAAAATGGGAAGTGAAAGCAGCATGCAGGCAACCATCAATCTATGGCAGGAGGATTATTCTCCTCAAGCCACAGCAGACTGGCAAAGAGATGGCCTGGAAGGGAGGACCAGCTGGAGGCAACTGCAGGACTCAGTTACTGGGCTGATTTGAACGGAAGCGGGAAGTGGCCAGCCCTATTTGATACCTAGCCCACCAACTCACGAAGCAAAGCAATTCAGGAGTAGCCTCTGCATTTCACAGGACCCAGAGACATACTCTAACTGGTTCTACACGTAGGGAAGGATCAAGTCATTCTGAACTGATGGAAACTCCGACATCAGCCTGGGTACTGTTCGGCATCCTCACGTTGGGACTGACCCAAGCCCATGGATAAGCAGATTGCAGGCTCACTCCTGGAGGGTGGCGCCTTCTGCTACAGTTGCAGCTCTCTCCTTGGGAACATCAGCTTTAGCAGCAAACAGGCATTCGGGAAGTTTTCACATAGCAGCATTATCTTAAACAGGTTTATGTAACTGAGTTTAAAGTAAAGCAAGGTCACCACATGGGAGTGTTGGAACTACTCACAGGTCCAGAGGACCCTGATGTATGAGGCCGGTGGTGACGGCTTCGCTGATTCAGCTGCGGTCACACATAGTTTACAGAGAAGGCAACCCCGGGCTACGACGACAGGAAGACAGGGCGGTGCCCACCTTATTCATTCTTTATAACCAACGGCAAATATTTACTTAACAATTATACAACGCCCATCACCAGATTAGACACTTACGTGGAACTCAGAATTGTACTGAATGCAAATGAGATGTTAATTATTACAACTGAATGGTGCCTTTAGACTTAGACTCTAGATGCGTTTTTCAGATACACTTGGGGGAGAAACACGGCCATAACATAATTCATTATGAGGATTTTGAAAGAGAAATTGTTAGGACTCATATGCTTCCGTATACACAACAAGATTTTAAAATGAAGGCAAAACCATGACTCGGTTTGGCTATAAGATTCCTCTCCATGGCAGGAAATTTCCCTTCCTTCTGATAGGGTGTTGTTTCCTTCTGGCTCTAAAGGGAATGTGACAACCAGTTATTTGCCTGGTGGCTTCCTTCAGGACCTGGAAGATCCCTGAAAGGCCTCTGTTTCTACTGAGAATCTGACCCAAAGCACATGAACCACAGAGACAGCCTGGGATGGTGTTTCAGAGGTGGTGAGACCGGAGGCCGTAGCCCCTTCCTCCCAAGCCCTCCCTCCAGGTGTGTCTGCAGAGAGCCAGCTGATGTCTTCCGGCCAATGCCACCAGGCGCAGGGGCTAGAGTCTGCAGCTGCTGAGTTGGAGTTATTTGTAAAAAAATGGCAGCAACAAGACAATAGATAGACATCTTGTCCTGAAGGCAGCAGGGCAATGACTCACGCGGATGAATCATTTTAAATTAGTCCAGTGGGTCTCGGGGGAACCAAGTTCTAAATCCAGGAAACATCAGGCTCTGACCAAGCAAAGACTGCCAGCTCAATTTCATGATTCTAGAAAAAGAATAAGAGAGTCTTTCCCTGGAAGAAAGCATACAGAACATGGTATTCAGTGGCCTAATTCTGTAGATGTGAAAAGAGAGGTCCAAGATCAAAATGTCACTTAGCAGAGCCAGATGAAACTACACGTCTTCGGATTCTCGGCTTGGAAGTTCTGTCCGTCATGCCACTGGGGCGCACACTCACTCTGTGGTAAAGCACCGCACATGGGTGTGAGAGCTTTGGGGTGACATGAGCAAATGGCGGATTCCCCAGGGAAAACTGAGGCACTGCTTTACACAGCCAGGCAAGCATTATCCTTCCATTAGCAAAGCATCGGTTACAGCGTAAATAATAAACAAGGCAACAGCCGTAGCCGGTACTGCTCACTGAAAGTTTTTTTTTTTTTTTTTGGTATGAAAACTATGAGTGTATTTTCCCTAAGAACTTTCTGGCAACATGTACAAATAAAGCCACATCCACAGTGACAAACTGTGCTGGTTAGAGTTGAGCGGATGACACTCTTGTTATTGAAACAGGAACTGACTCAGCCTCAGCAGCTACAGATCATATATTTTATCCCGCTGTGTTGTCTCATTTGAAAAAAAACTATCACATGGCAACACTGTTTGTTTTCTAAATAATACATTTTCTTCAAAGAAACATGTAAAATAGAGATAAAGCCTTTGAGATTTTAATTAATGTTTTCTAGGAACCAGGAGATAGTTTCTCAGTTAATATGTCAACATTTAAATAACATGTTATTTAATGCAAAATATGTTTTCACAAATATAATAAAATCAAATGAATATTTTTCAATGAAAGTACATACATGTTTAATGTTTCTGAAGGGCATGGATTCTAGTGTTTGAATTTGGTTGTAAAACCTTCTATAAAACTGAATAGTAGCATTACTGCTATTAACTAAAAATAGACTTTTTTAACGCATCATAATGTACTTTTCAAGGATTTCATTAACTTCAGAAATGTTGTTCATTATTAGCAGGGCTGAGCTGAAGTTTGCCTTTGTCTGCTAAGCCTTTACACCTACACAGTGCAAATCGATCACCTAAAAAAGTGTATCTCAGGACAAAGTGCTTAAAATACGTACATTTTCCTGTATGCACCCAAGGCGATTTGCCTGCTGAATACTGAGAATATGTTTACAGTTCATAGACTACTCCAGAACAATGCCTCTGCTGCTGAAAAGTACTGAAAATAAATAGAAAAAGATTCTGTAAATTCTAGAATTAGATATTCACTAGTACACCCACCCAGACTAAAATGATTCAAACAGAAAGACTTTCCTGTCTCTGTCGTTAGACATGTGACATTTCTTGCAAATATGGGCTTCCCTAGTGAGTTAAGTCTGCCTGACGTACCAATTTTTTTGTAAGGGGGTCTCCCACTGCTGGAAACTATTGCAAGACCACGAAAGACCAGAGAACTAGCGAGCTGATGGCTGTGGGCTCCATGCACAGAAGGCACAGAGGCCACTCCAAAGCTGAGACTGGGTCAGAACCAGGCCCAAACATACAGCACACCCTCATTGCCCGCCTGCTTCTCTCTGTAAACACCAACTCCCTTTCTGTGGCTGAATTATCTGCAGTGTATGCAGGCATTAGAAAGACATGGGCTTTTTTTTCGGCTTTTCCCTCCGTAAATCTCAGAATGAATAGTTTCCATCTGTAATTGTTGGTTTTATATTTTTAAATAGTGAACTAAGAAACTTAATGTCTCATTATCTCTGAAATGATTCCAGCATTTGCTGCGTGCAACTCTGTCGATAACAGCACAATACAGTCATTTTACTTTGTCTGGGGGGAGGAGAGGCGCGTGAAGAAAGTTCCTTTTTTTCCTCTACTAGCTCTGTATTGCTAGTTATCTGCTGTTTCCACACTCTGCATAGATCTAATTTAGGTATTTAAAAAAAAAAAGACACTCCAGACACTATCCTGGATTGGCAGTTTAGAAAACACATGTGTCTTCAAGCCTTCATTGCAGATCTGAAGCAAATTATTTCTGTAAATGTGTGAAAATTTGACTTTCCTAAAAAATGGCTTGTGGTACATATGTGCTCAAATCTATTCAGAAAAACCACAGCGCCTGACATTTCTTCTCCATTACTTTGCTTGAGACATGAAGAGTCTTTTATAATGTTAGTTTTTTGAAATGACAGTTTCCGTCAATTTGCTTTTTAGAGTACCAAGTTTTCTGGTGCTCTGTCATGTAGATTTTACCTGGAAGCGTTGAGAAAGCAGCTATCTGCCCTGCTATCTGGTGAGGGCTTCTGACTCCTGAGAGTGACTGGGGGTTTCTCACCACAGACGCTGGAGTCATTGCGGGAGTGTGCTCATCTCATCTGGGCCAGTCACACCTTCACGTTTTCACCCTACTATGACAACATGCTACTTTAAAGCACCTTCTTTTTTTTTCTTGGTCAGGCAGTTCTGGGATTTAACTCCTAACCACTCACTGCATTTGAACAAGATAACCTTTTAAAATAGCGTTATAAATAGCACATCACCGAGCGGATTTTCTTTCAATCGCACGGTATCTGAGGACAGGGAATTCTAGCCAAATGTTGACTGTCTCCTCAGTCCCTAAAAGTTACTCATTAAAACACACAAAAGACCTGGCATGTTTTTATTAATCTGTTAATCACAGCAATATTTATTTGAAAATAAGTCTAAAGCTGTTAGGTTGGCACAAAAGTCTTTGAGGTTTTTGCATTAAAAGTAATGGCAAAAACTGCAGTTACTTTGCACCAACCTGGTAACTCATTCAGGCTGTAATTCGCCTTAAGCCAGCTGACAGCTCCAACATCACATGAACTAGTGGGCCACAGTAGCCAGGAGGCCCTCCTGGGTGTGAATGAGTGTGTCTGTGTCTTTGTGACTGTGTCTCCATGTGCTTGTGTCTCTGTGTGTGAATGTGTTTGTGTCTGTGTGTGTGTGAACATGTGTATGTGTGCCTGTGTGTATGTGTGTCTAAGTTTGTGTGTATTGTCTGTGTATGTGTGTGTACATGTGTATGTGTGCCTCTGTGTGTATGTGTATATGTGTCTAAGTTTGTGTATGTTGTCTGTGTGTGTGAACATGTGTATGTGTGCCTCTGTGTGTATGTGTCTAAGTTGGTGTGTGTTGTGTCTGTGTATGTGTGTGTACATGTGTATGTGTGCCTCTGTGTGTATGTGTATATGTGTCTAAGTTTGTGTATGTTGTCTGTGTGTGTGAACATGTGTATGTGTGCCTCTGTGTGTATGTGTCTGTGTAAGTTGGTGTGTGTTGTGTCTGTGTATGTGTGTGTACATGTGTATGTGTGCCTCTGTGTGTGTCAGTGTGTGTATACGTCTGTGTGTGCATCTGTGTATTTATGTGTGTTGGGTCTGTGTGAGTGTGTGTCTTCACTCCCAACCAAGACATTTTCTAGGGGAGAAGGGAAACCGAGAACAGAAGCTGTGAAGATGGTCTACGTTAGAGACCAGGTGGGAAGAAAAGTGCTGAGTCAGAAGGAGGGATCCAGCAGGCACAATCCTGCTACCATCCCCCACCCAAGACCAAGAAGTCACCACTGTTGAGAGGGACATTTTGGTAGATCCCTGGGGCTTGAGGGCTTCTCAAGGACAATATGTGACCCAGTGGATGGATAACCAAGTAGAGATGGAAATGCAGGAAACAGAGCCAAATCAAGTGTTCACCCTGGCTCTTCACTCTCATGGCACCCAAGGGAGGAAAATCCCACTGCTGTCAGCGAGTGATGTCACCACCCAGTTTCACATCTGTGGGATCTTCCAGAGGAGCAATCTGTCACCATGCTGAAAAAAACAAACAAAAAAACACAAAAAATGAAAAACAAACAAAAAACAGAGAAAGAGCAATTATATTTAGTAGAGCTTCTATTATGAGCTGACCATGTATTATCTCACTTAATCCTAAACCAATCCCGTCAGGTCAGCCTGTCTTCAGAAGAAATTCAAGAGTTGGGAAATATGTCTGCAGTGGGGCAGCTGGTTAAATGGCAAAGATTAGCCTCAAACCCAGGCTGGCCTTCCAAAGCAGGACTTGTTTTGATGGCAATGAATGACATTGAATAATGACATCGGCTTCACGCCTGTTATGACAGGTGATGGATCGCAGGCCCCACAGACTAGCTTCCAAGAACGGTAAATAGGGAATAGCAAAAAATCCTCAAGCCCTTTGCTGTAAATTCTATTTCTGAGGCATGATGGCTACATCTCTCATCTCAGGCCATCTTCCCTCCAGAGCCCTTCGAATATGTCAAGGAATCCTGGAGCTGGGAAGGAGATACGCAATTTCCCATTGGCTTAAACTTTGCAACTCAAATGTCACTTTGAGATTTGGAAATGACCATGTGGACGTCAGGGTGTCCTGGGCTTTTGTGAGTCCCACTGGGCTCTGAACTGTGAGCGTTTCCTTGCTGTGTTCAGAGAAGGGAGGATCACTGAGTGAATGGAGTGAATGGAAAAGACCCGAGCAGACACTTTGACAAAACCCGCGTGGAGGCTAACTCGTGTTTGGTCCATGTCCCAGAGCTTTGGTGCCACAGAGACAAATCCTGGAGGACGTTCCAGGAGGAGGGACTGGCCTCTCCAGAATTTTCTTTCTAGGAGAGCTTCAAGCAGGACTTGCGGTGTTCTAGGCTCTTTATCTCATCAACAAAACTGTAAAACAGGGATGTTGCAGTGGCCGTAGAATTGTAAAGTATACGAGAGCTGAAGGGGCTTTTGAAGTTGCAGAAACTGCTCTGTGCAGTGGCTGACCCAGTCTCCTCCATCAGAGTCAAGTACTCTACCACGGCGTTGGAATAGAAGGACTTCTCAGCCACGCACGAATGCTGTGTTTTTTTTGTTTTGTTTTGTTTTGTTTTGCTTGAGACGGAGTTTCGTTCTTGTTACCCATGCTGGAGTGCAGTGGCGTGAACTCGGCTCACCGCAACCTCCGCCTCCTGGGTTCAAGCAATTCTCCTGCCTCAGCCTCCCGAGTAGCTGGGACTACAGGCACGTGCCACCATGCCCAGCTAATTTTTGTATTTTTAGTAGAGACGGGGTTTCACCATGTTGACCAGGATGGTCTCGATCTCTTGACCTCATGATCCACCCGCCTCGGCCTCCTAAAGTGC
>PVKV010024746.1:0-30821 GCA_004027835.1 Alouatta palliata | reverse complement strand
GTGGCGCGATTTCGGCTCACTGCAACCTCCGCCTCCTGGGTTCAAGCAATTCTCCTGCCTCAGACTCCCAAGTAGCTGGGACTACAGGCGCACGCCACCACACCCAGCTAACTTTTGTATTTTTAGCAGAGACGGGGTTTCACCATGTTGGCCAGGATGGTCTTGATCTCTTGACCTCATGATCCACCCGCCTCGGCCTCCCAAAGTGCTGGGATTACAGGCATGAGCCACCGTGCCCGGCCACGTTCTTCTAATTTTTAACTAGGTATTCCTCCTCACTGGGTTAATTATGTCTGGCTAATTTTTTCTATTTTTTTTGTAGAGTCACTGTTTTTGCTATGTTGCCCAGGGTGATCTCAAAGTTGTAGGTTCAAGCGATCCTCCTGCCTCGGCCTCCCAAAGTGCTAGGACTACAGGTGTGAGCCACTGAGCACCCAGCTCATATTTCTTATCTTCCTTTCTTGCAACTTGTCTGATGGGCTGCTGCCAGATGACTGTAGCTGCTGAAACCCCTGGATCCAGGTTGTTTAAAGAGGGATAAGAGGTCTTTCTCATCCTTCGTCTCAGGTTAGCAGAACTGTGATTTGTAGTAGGCTGCAGACTTTGGAAGTTTAACTGAAAATTCCCCTCTGTAGCATCAGAATGAGTAATAATGCTGCCAAAGAGTTGGCTGCAATCAAATCAGGCAGAAAATGCAACGAAACACACCTAAGCCTGCAGAGAAGGAAGGAAGAGGGATGAATGCTCATTATAAATCACATTGCCATCACGAAAGTTTCTAACCTAACAAGAGCCTTCGAGTCCCAGATTCTACATCTCCAGACACACATTCTCCATGGCTTGGCACCAGGGGTTGGCAAACTTACTTGGCAAAAGGCCTGATAGTTGATGTATTTGGCTTTGTGGGCCTGCTGGTCTCTGCGGAGCTACCCAACATTGCTACTCTTGTGCAAACACAGCCATTGCACCTAAGTACATAAATTTATTCACAAAAACATGGGGGTGGGGGGTTGGATTTGACTGGAGGGTCATGATTTTCAGATCTCTGGTCTACACTAACTGGATCCTAACTCACGTTTAGCTTCTTCCCTAGACTTGTGCTTCTAAAGCACTTTTTTTTTTTTTTGGCATGGTGTAAGAGGTAGATTCTAAAGCATTTTTATCTGACTGGTGCCTGATTGTGAATTGATGACTCCTAGTTTGCTGGAGGGTAAAGTTGGATGGAAAATAAGATAATTCGGTCGGGTTGCAGTGGCTCACGCCTGTAATTTCAGCACTTTGGGAGGCCGAGGTGGGTAGATCATCTGAGGTCGGGAGTTTGGAACCAGCCTGGCCAACATGGCCAAACCCTGTCTCTATTAACAATAAAACAAATAGGCCGAGTGCGGTGGCAAAAGCCTGTAATCCCATCACTTTGTGAGGCCGAGATGGGTGGATCACAAGGTCAAGAGATCGAGACCATCCTGGCCAACATGATGAAACCTTGTCTCTACTAACAATACAAAAATTAGCTGGGTGTAGTGGCTCACGCCTGTAATGCCAGCCACTTGGGAGTCTGAGGCAGGAGAATCGCTTGAACCTGGGAGGCAGAGGTGAGCTGAGATCGCTCCATTGCACTCCAGCCTGGGTGACAGAGCAAGACTCTGCCTCAAAAAAAAAAAAAAAATAAAAAAAAATAAGAAAACTGTTTTTGAGTTCGTTTTCAGTGGTTCTTCTGAAAGTCCCAGGTAAGATTCTCATTGATTGAGCTTGGGTCAGGTGCTAATCACTGAACCTCTCACGGTACCCAGGGAGATGCTACTCTCTGATTGGCCAAGTCAGATTGCTCACCTTTGCAGCTGGATGGAGCAGTCAGCCACACCCAAACTATACTCACTGAGAATGAGTAGTGGTTTCCCACAGGAAATCAGGATGCTGTTATCAAGAGAAGAGGAGAATAAATGTGGAACTGCCCAAAACACCAGACTTTCTTATACCTCTTATCTTATTCCCTTTCTTATAAACAATCCTGTCAATTTGCTTAATCTCTTCTCTCCAGTAGAAAAGAAATTATTTACCCGCATTTATACTATGCTGTTAGCACTAAATGTCATACTCATTTCTTTCTTTTCCCAGGGAACCTGCGTTTAAAAGAGAAACAATGTGATTTGGAAGGGGCAAAGTTTCTTCTAAGAAACACATTGTTGATAGTAGAATATCAGGCAACTGAGGGGATGAGAAAATTGGAGGTTGGCGAATGTTAATGGGTGAAAACAGGGACCCACTGGGGATCCCTCAAATCACACAATAGAGATATGGTGACCCCATATTTATTTATTTATTAACGCGTCATTTATTTCATGCTTGATTACACAGTAAAAGGGGGAGATGATGGCTATGTCTTTCATGATCACTGAAGCCTAGGATTCTTCAGATGTAGAAGGGAAGATTGTTTACATGATTTGGGGCATGACCATGTTTCCAAACCAAAAACTGGGGCAAAAGATCAGACAAAAGAAATCTGTGTAGCAGTTGAGACCAAGAAGCACTGTGGGAAATATAAACTGGACACTGAAATATTTGCATCTCTCAAGTGTTTTTGGGTTCATGGAGGTCTGCAACGTGGACATTCTATGAAATCTAGGGCAGCTGGCTACCAAAATTGTCCTCTTGAATTGACATGAATTTGCACAAAGTAGTCTTTTTGCCTTGGCTTGGCCACCTCATACTCATTCTTCAGTCTTAGCTCAACATCAGGTCTTCTAGGAACATTTTTTTCCCACTCTCTAGTCTGAGTTTGACATAAAACAATAATAGTCGTTTGTTATTACTGTATCTCACGATTCTGGGGCTGGCAGGGCTCAGCAGGCTGGCTCTTGCAGCCACAGTTAGGCAATGACTCAGGTTGGAGTCATTTTGAAGACTTATCATTCATATTTCTGATAGTAGAGGCTCGTTGTTACACAGGATCTCAGCTAGGGCTGTTAGATGGGAAAACTAACTACACATGGGTTTTCCATGCGGTCTGGACTTTCTTAAAGCATGGAGGCTGGGTTCCAAGGGTGAGTATCCAGAGAGAGAGAGAGAGACAGAGAGAGGGAGAGAGAGGAGAGGGCAGAAATGCCAGGACTGTCTTTTATGGTCTGGCCTTGGAAGTCATTCGATGTCACTTCTACTATATTATATTTATTAGAAATGAGCTGTGCTGGGTGCAGTGGCTCATGCATGCAATCCCAGAACTTTGAGAGGCCAAGGTGGGTGGACTGCTTGAGGTCAGGAGTTCGAGACCAGCCTGGCCAACATGGTGAAACTCTGTCTCTACTAAAAATACAAAAATAAGCCTGGCATGGTTGCCCACACCTGTGATCCCAGCTACTTGGGAGGCTGAGGCAGGAGAATTGCTTGAATCCGGGAGGTGGAGGTTGTAGTGAGTCAAAATCATGCCACTGCACTCCAGCCTGGGTGACAGGCTCTGTCTCAAAAAAAAGAAAATAAAAAAAGAAATGAGCACTGAGTCTGCTCATTCAGAGGAGGTGGATTAGTGGGGACTTATATTCTACCTCTTGAGATGAGCATCAAAAATTTGCAAAAACTTTGCAATTTTATTTTTTTATTTTTGAGACAGAGTATCACTCTGTTGTCCTGCCTGGAGGGCAGTGGCACAGTCACAGATAATTGCAGCCGTGACCTCCCAGGCTCAGATGATCCTCATGCTTCAGCCTGCCAAGTAGCTGAGACCACAGACGTCTGCCACCATACCTGGCCTATGTTTAAATTTATTTGCAGAGCAGGGTCTTGCTATGTTTCCCAGGCTAGTCTCGAACTCCTGGGCTAACGAAATTCTCCCTCCTCGGCCTCCCAAAGTGCTGGGATTACAGGTATAAGCCACTTGGCTAAAAATTTGCAGATGTGTGTGTGTGTATAAATATATGTATGTGTGTGTGTGTGTATATATATATATATATACACACACATATATATATTTTTCTGAGATAGAGTCTCCTCTGTCGCCCAGGCTGGAGTGCAGTGGTGCAATCTTAGCTCACTGCAACTTCTGCCTCCCAGGTTCAAGCAATTTTTCTGCCTCAGCCTCTGGAGTAGCTGGGACTACAGGCACATGCCACCACACTTGGCTAATTTTTTGTATTTTTAGTAGAGATGGGGTTTCATCGTGTTAGCCAGGATGGTCTCAGTCTCCTGACCTTGTGATCTGCCTGCCTCGGCCTCCCAAAGTGCTGGAATTACAGGCGTGAGCCACCGTTTCTGGCCTGCCAACATATTTTAAAACCACTGCAGTTCTTCTTTTTGTATTACTTCCCAGAATCTTAGCCCTTAATCACACTGTATTATCATCAGCTTGTCTGTCTCCCTCTACCAGGGATTCTTCATCTAGGGATTTCAGAGATAGAATTCAGGAGATCTATGAACTTGCAAGGGAAAATCTATGAAGAGTTACTTTCTCTACATTCTAACTCTAACTTAGCATTTCCTTGATTATGAAAGTTGGCAACAAATCACACAGTAGCACAAGTACCTGTCACTTTGCCACCCTTTGAAGGCATGGATATTTTCCCATAGCATTCTAGCAGCCGTGGGCATCTGGAAATATTACACTCACCTTGTCATTACTTTGGAATTATTGTGGTTATTAAACCTTGCTCTGAATTTTGTTATTAAATACATTAATAAAGAAGCACATAGGGTTTGATATCTCAAATTTGTTTTTATAAATACTTTAATAACTTTATTTACGTATAATCGATTTTTCTTGTTAAAGCTTTTTTTTTTTTTTGAGATGGAGTCTTGCTCTGTTGCCCAGGCTGAAGTGCAGACGTGCGATCTCAGCTCACTACAACCTCTGCCTCCCAGGTTCAGGCAATTCTCCTGCGTTGGCCTCCCGAGTAGCTGGGATTACAGGTGCCCACCACTGCACCCAGCTAATTTTTGTATTTTTAAGAGAGATGGGATTTCACCATCTTGGCCAGGATAGTCTCAAACTCCTGACCTGGTGATCCACCTGCCTCGGCCTCCCAAAGTGCTGGGATTACAGGCATGAGTCACAGCACTCACCCTTAAGTTTTTTTTTAATGTGTATATTTGAGACAGGGATATCATTATGTTGCCCAGGCTGGTCTCCAACTGCTGGACTCAAACAATTCTCCCACCTGGCACGCACCTGTAGTCCCAGCTACTCTGGAGGCTGAGGCAGAATAATAGCTTGAACCTGGGAGGCAGAGGTTGCAGCGAGCTGAGATCATGACATTGCATTCCAGCTTGTGTGACAGAGTGAGACTCCGTCTCAAAAAAAAAAAAAAAAAAAAAAAAAATAGTGATATCTGGTTTCCACTCCCAGAGAGTCTAATGTAATTGCTCCAAACGATGCCCTGGGCATTAGGATTTTCAACCCCGCCCCTGCCCCCAGTAAATGCTATTATATAGTCAAGGTTGAGAAACACTGGTTCTTGCAACCTAATGTGCCAGTGAGTCACCTGGGATGTTGGTAGAATTGTTTCTGGTTTTCTAGGTCTGGGTGGGCCCAAGATGTTCCATGTCTCACAAGCTTCGAGGTGATGCTGACACTGTGGACCCAGGGAGCACACTGAAGCAAGGGTCTTGGCAGGGCTTCTCGATCTTGACACTACTGACATTTTGGGCTGGAGAATTCTTCGTTGTGGGGGCTGTCCTGTGCATTGTAGAACGTTCAGCAGCATCTGTAGCTTTTGCCCTCCAGATGCCCCCAGCATTCCCCAAATTGTGACAACCAAACATATCTTCAGACATCAGGAGGGCAAAATCATTCCCACTTGAGAACCTCTGGTCTGGGAGGTAGCTCTAAGATTTCCTCTTTATGCCAAGACAGAATACTTAGTAAAATAGGAATACTTTGTGAAATAGGAAGAGGGATCTCCAACTTTTTTTTTTTTGAGTCTCGCTCTGTTGCCCAGACTGGAGTTCAGTGTCTCGAACTCTGCTTACTGCAACCTCCATCTCCCAGGTTCAAGCAATTCTCTGGCCTAAGCTTCCTGAGTAGCTAGGACTACAGGCGTGCACCACCACACCTGGCTAATTTTTGTATTTTTAGTAGAGACAAGGTTTTGCCATGTTGGCCAGGCTGGTCTTGAACTCTTGACCCCAAGTGATCCACCTGTCTGACCTCCCAAAGTGCTGGGATTACAGATGTGAGTCATGGCACGCAGCCTCCGACTTTTTTATTTCTATCATCTTGAAACATCATCAGGGTTATCCTACATTTAGAAATATCTTAGTGATGGCAAAGAAGCTGGGAGCTGAGGGGCCTGAGTTCAGTCTCAGTTCTGTTGCAATCTGCTATGTGACTTCAGGTGGGTCACACAAACTCTCTGGGTGCTAGTTTCCTTGCTGTGAAAATGAAAAGGATTAGCCGGGCGTGGTGGCTCACGCCTGTAATCCCAGCACTTTGGGAGGCCGAGGCGGGTGGATCACGAGGTTAAGAGATCGAGACCATCCTGGTCAACGTGGTGAAACCCCGTCTCTACTAAAAATACAAAAATTAGCTGGGCGTGGTGGCGTGCACCTGTAGTCCCAGCTACTCAGGAGGCTGAGGCAGGAGAATTGCTTCAACCCAGGAGGCGGAGGTTGCGGTGAGCCGAGATCTCGCCATTGCACTCCAGCCTGGGCAACAAGAGCGAAACTCCGTCTCAAAAAAAAAAAAAAAAAAAAGAAAATGAAAAGGATTAGAGGAGAGCAGAGGTGGCAAATTCCAGTGTCACCAGGGCTCAAGCAGGTAACTTCGGACCAGAGAGAGGGACTCAGGTGTGTGTGTGTGTGTGTGTGTGTGTGTGTGTGTGTGTGTGTGTGTGTAGGATTGGGCGGGGGCGAGGAGACTTCAACCCATTTCATGAGAGCTATGGCTACTTAACTGTCGCTGATGGCAGCCATATGGCAATGCAAATGGAATGTTGCCCTCTGTATTAGTCCATTTTCATGCTGCTGATAAAGACATACCAGAGGCTGGGCAATTTACAGAAGAAAGAGGTTTAATGAACTCACAGCTCCACGTGGCTAGGGAGGTCTCACAATCATGGTGGAAGGTGACAAGCACGTCTTACATGGCAGCAGACAAGAGGGGAGAATGAGAGCCAAGTGAAAGGGGAAACCCCTTATAAAATCGTCAGTCTCTTGAGACTTATTCACTACCAGGAGAACAGTATGGGGGAAACCGCCCCCATGATTCAATTATCTTTCACTGAGTCCTTCCCATAACATGTGGAAATTATGAGAGCTACAATTCAATATGGGTGGGGACACAACCGAACTGTATCACCAAGTTTTCAGAATTTTTTTTTAAAGAGGTTAGAGATTTGAATATGTAAAATCTCTCTTTATAAATATATTAGATTAAATTTTAAAAAACACAGCTGGGACAAATAAACCTTTGTTCCAAAATTCCAATCTATGTGCTCCAGTCTGTGCAGCTCAGATAATAACAAGAACAATAGACACACACACTTAGAGCATTTGCTGTGTGCCACGAAGACGTCAATTCACTCCATCCTTACCATCATTCTGTGAAGTCACTATTACCACTATCTTTGTTTTTAGTATTTTTAAATTATTTCTCACCTCCTCAGGGCCTATCTCTTTTTCTTAATATAAGGAAACTACACAGAGAGGTTAAGTATGTTACCCAAAGTTACACAGCTAGGAAGTGCCCAAGTGGGGATTTAAACTTAAGTCACCTGCCCTCAGATGCAGTTCTGAAAGATTCTTGCCTACAGGCGCTGCTGCATCTGACTCTGCAGTTATGCACGTCATGGTCACTGGGAAATGGTCCCCCCAAATTTGTGCAATGCTATGGCTCCATAACAATTTTTTTCTTTTTTTACAGAGTCTTGCTCTGTTGCCCAGGCTGCAGTGCAGTGGCATGATCTTGGCTCACTGCAACCTCTGCCTCCTGGGCTCAAGCTATTCTCCTGCCTCAGCCCCCTGAGTAACTGAAATTACAGCTGTGTGCCACCACGCCTGGCTAATTTTTGTAGTTTTAGTAGAGATGGGGTTTCGCCATATTGGCCAAGCCAGTCTTGAATTCCTGACCTCAAGTGATCTGTCTGCCTTGACCTCCTAAAGTGCTGGGATTACAGTCGTGAGCCACCACGCCCAGCCAACGATGGTTCTCTGTTGCATGGTAGCTCCAGAGGGTCTACGTAGGCAAGGACAAGGGCCGCCGTGGTGTTTTTCTGGGTGGACAGATGGCTGAGGACCTCACCCCACCTCCATACTGAAGGTCACAGGACTGTGCTATGAGCCCAGGAAGGACTGAGATGACACATTCCATGGGCCCAGTGGCCTGGAGGACCGAAGGCTGAGGTAATAGAATGTAGTGGGTTGAACTGCGTCTCCCTCAGAAATGATGGGTCCATCTGGAACTCAGAATGTGACCTTGTTTGGATGGAGAGACTTTGCACATGTGATAAAGGTAAGGATCTGGAGATGAGGTTATCCTGGAGGAGAGTGGGCCCTGAGGCCAATGAGACAGAGAAGGAGAAGACACACAGAGTCACGGGAAGAAGGCCACGCATGTGAACACGGAGGCAGAGATTGGAGTGGGGCAGCCACAGCCACGGATCCCACCAGAAACCACCTGAAGCTGGGGGAGGCCAGGAAGGGTTGGCTAGAGGGAGCACAGCTCTGCTAACAACTTGATGTTGAACTTGTGGCCTCCAAAACTGTAAGAGAATAAATTTCTGCTGTTTAAAATCACTCAGTTTAGGCCAGGTGCAGTGGCTCATGCCTGTAATCCTAGAAATTTGGGAGACTGAGGTGGGAGGATTGCTTGAGCTCAGGAGTTTGAGACCAGCCTCAGCAACATAAGAAGGCCCCATCTCTACCCTAAATATACAAAAATTAGCCAGGTGTGGTGGCTTGAGCCTGTGGTCCCAGCTACTCAGGAGGCTGGGGTGGGAGGATGGCTTGAGCCAGGGAGGTGGAAGTTGCAGTGAGTCATGGTCACAGCACTGTAGTCCTGCCTGGGTGATGGAGAGAAACCCTGTCTCAAACAAACAAACAAACAAACAAACAAATAAAAAGTCACCCAGTTTGTGGTAATTTATTGCAGTAGCCCTAGGAAAATAATGTAGAGGGACTTTAAAAAAAATTAAAAAATGGAACGTATGACACTGACTGGTTAAAGAAAAATGAACGAATAAATTAATTAAAAAGAGGCCAAGTGCAGTGGCTCATGCCTGTAATCCCAGCACTTTTGAGAGTCTGAGGCAGGCGGATCACTTGAGGCCAGGAGTTCAAGACCAGCCTGGGCAACATGGTGAAATCCTGTCTCTACTAAAAATATAAAAATTAGCCGGGTGTGGTAGTGTGCACCTATAATCCCAGCTATTCAGGAGGCTGAGGCGGGATAATTGCTTGAATCCAGGACGTGGAGGTTTCACTGAGCTGAGATCACACCACTGCACTCCAGTCCTAGCAACACAGTGAGACTCTGTCTCAAAAAAAAAAAAAGAAGAAGAAGAAGAAGGAAAAAAAAAGGAAACAAAGCTACTTTGTCTTCCCTACCTCAATCTGTGGACTGAGACTCAGGGCTGTCAGAGCTGCTCCTGGGATGGACACAGGCTCTTACCCACATGCAAAAGCAACTCTGTCTGAGCTTTAAGCGTCTTTAATACAGGCACATACACACGGACACACACACACACTCTCTCACACATACACACACACACACTCACTCTCACACACACACACACTCTCTCTCTCACACATACACACACACACTCACTCTCTCTCACACACACACACACTCTCTCTCTCACACACACACACACACACTCTCACACACACACACACACTCTCTCACACACACACACACACTCACTCACTCACACACACACACACACACACACACACACACTAGTGACAGCAGATATGTCCCCCATGGTGACCCCGGCCTTGCTTTCACTCTTCCTTGCACATGTCAGGGGGTCTGGGCGGGCCAGGAACCCTGGCCTGGCATGTTGACAAGAGGTGATTTGAGTGGCTTCTGTGTGCCCGAGTGCAGGGCCGAGGCCACGCTTTTCTGTTGAAGAAGGAGTTTCAGGGTTTGATAAATGACCGTTTAATGCTGGCAGGAGAGTTGGCTCATCGCTGGGCAGGGCAATCATCATAATTAGAGACGGCTAGAAGCGGAAGGCCCAGCCCTGCCGTCCCGCACTGCCTCAGGGCCTGACTCTTCCACACTAACCCTTTCTGGGCGTTGGTGATGCAGGAAGCCAGGGGTGGCATCCAGAAAGAAGAATGTTCTCTGGGCAGCCGGCTGGGCCCTCTGGAGCCATGAACCTGGGTATCAGTGGGTCACTGAGCAAAGCAAGAGAGGGCAGGAGAGTAGCCGATGCGTGTTGGGGACCATGGGGACCTGGTGGACTCAGCCCAGGTGAGGAGCAGCCACTGGGCGGTGTGGAGAGGCACAGCCTTGCCAGGTCTTCCAGATTGTCAAGAGAGTACAAAAATTCAGGCGATTTTCGTGTGTGTGGTGGAATATGAGTAACATAAACACTCATTTGAAAGTGTGCAGTTCTCCAGCATTAGATGCACTTGCACTGCTGTGCGACCAACACCAGCATCCATTTGGAGAACTTCTTCACCTTCCCAAACTGAAACTCTGTCCCTATTAAACGCAGACTCCCCACCTCCCTCTCCCAGCCCCTGGCAGCCACCATGCTACTTCATGTCTCTATGAATTTGAGGAGGTTATTTTTATTTTTTGAGATGGAATTTTACTCTTGTTGCCCAGGCTGGAGTGCAGTGGTGCAATCTTGGCTCACCACAACCTCTGCCTCCCGGGTTCAAGCGATTTTTCTGCCTCAGCCTCCAGGGCAGCTGAGATTACAGGTGTGCACCACCACGCCCGGCTAATTTTTTTTGTATTTTTAGTAGAGACGGGATTTCTCCATGTTGGTCAGGTTGGTCTCGAACTCCTGACCTCAGATGATCCACCTGCCTCGGCCTCCCAAAGTGCTGGGATTACAGGTGTGAGCCACCGCGTCCGGCCTGAGCAGGTTATTTTTTTTTAGTGAATGAAATCTCCTTCTTTAAAAATTTAGCCTAATTTATGATGGTTCCCTGAAATGCACCAATGAATTTCCAATGTACATCAACAAATTAACACTCTAGAAACTCAGCTTTTGATTTTTCCGTCAAATGTGGCTTTGTGATTTTTTTTTTTTGAGACGGGATCTCACTCTGTCACCCAGGCTCACTGCAGCAGCCTCAACCTCCCAGGCTCATGAAATCCTCCTACTTCAGCCTCCCAAGTACCTGGGACCACAGGCGTGTGCCACCACACCTGGCTAATCTTTTTGATTTTATGTAGAGATGGGGTCTCACCTGGTTGCTTAGGCTGATCTTGAACTCCTGGGATCAAGTGATCCTTGAGTCTCAGCCTCCCAACATGTTGGGATTACAGGCATGAGTCACTGCACCCATCCTGGATGCACCTCTTAAATTACATGTGCCTCAGTTTCCTTATCTGATGAATGGAAATAATTATAGGACCCACCTAATATGCTTGCTGTGAGGATAAAATAAATTCATTACATAAGGCCAGTTAATGCTAATATTTTATTATAATTACAAAAATGACTTCCGTTACTATTAAATCTATTATTTCACAATATGTTGTAATTACTTATGTCGATGTCTGCCCATGTAAAATTGTGAATCTTTGAGAACAGGGACTGTATCTAACCAATTTCTGTTTCTCCGGAGACTAACTTATGCTTTACTTTTATTTTTCAGTTTTTTGAGGCGGAGTGTCACTCTTTTGCCCAGGCTGGAGTGAGGTGGTGCGATCTCGGCTCATTGCAACCTCCACCTAGGTTCAAGCGATTCTCCTGCCTCAGCCTCTCCAGTAGCTGGAATTACAGGTGTCTGCCACCATGTCTGGCAAACTTTTGTATTTTTAGTAGAGATGGGGTTTCTCCATGTTGGTCAGGCTGATCTCGAACTCCTCACCTCAGGTGATCCTCCCTGGGTCTCCCAAAGTGCTGGGATTACAGGTATGAACCACCTGTGCCTGGCCACTTTATTCTTATTTGGCAGGTGCTCAATTAATGTCTGGGGAAGAAAGGAAGAAAGAAAAGGAAGGAAAGAAGGGAAAAAGGAGGTTAATCTTCCCAGTGGAATGTCAGGACACGTAAGCCAGAAAGTCTGCAGAATGGTACTTTTCCCAGGGTCTCCACCCTCACCCAGATCATAGGCGTGCAGCATGCAGTCCCAACCTGTTTCAGCTAGCCGCGTAAAATCTGCCCTAAAACTTGGTGGCTTAAGTCCACAACCTATTTTCTATTATATATGTTAATTATGTTATATATAATTATGACATCTATTATTTCACAATATAATGCAATTACTTATTTCCACATCTGCCTTGTGTGACTGTGACTCTCACAATTAATTTATAATATAATAAGTCATATATTGCATATTATATAAATCATAAACCTATCACAAACTATTGTAGCTCTTGATTTTGTGGGTCAAGAATTTGGAAAATTTTTTCTGCTCCTCACTGGTGTTGCTGGAAGTCGCTCCATGACTGGCAGATGAGCTGGCCTGGAAGATACAAGGTGGCTTCACTTACTATTGGGGGCCCTAGCTCAGATGGCTGCCGGGCTGGGCTCAGCTGGGATTGTCTCCTACACGTGGCCTCTGCAGCATGGTGATGTCACGGAAGCCTCAGAATCCCCGCACAGATGCTGAATCCCCGGAGGGAGTGTTTCCAGGGGTCCCTAGCAGAATCAGCAAGCAAGGCTTCTGCCACGCACCTCGAAAGTCCCAGAGCACCTCGAAAGTCCCAGAGCACCTCGAAAGTCCCAGAGCTCCTCTGCTGTTGTGGTCTATTGGGAAGCCAATCACTAAGGCCGGCCTGTACTCAGAGGAAGAAGAATGAGATCCCAGCTCTCTATGGGAATCGCAGCAGATAATTCGAGGTCTTGGTTAATCTACCAAGATTTTTTCTCTCCACTGCAGGTATGTTAAACCAGAGGTCACTGGGTCTCATGGACAGCTAGCAGTGAATCTGTGAATCCCGTGAATGCAGTTTTAAGCAGAAGTGCAAAATGTGCATTTTTTAAGAGAAATCTGAACTAACAAGCTTATGAATCACTCACCAAATGTCGTTCTCCCTTTTAACTGAGTCTTATCTCATTCTACTACAAAAATTTCCCAAGAAAACATGAAGAATCTTGAAAGTCTTTCAAATAATATAGAAAACAAAAGTCATCCTTTAATTCCCTGCCTTGCCCAATCCTGTCGCCTCCTCAAAGATAATCTCTGCTATCAATTGATGTGTATTTTTCATGATGTTTTCCCATGCATTGCATAGATATGGAAGATTTTAAAAACCTTCCATATCTATGCTTCATTCTCTTCATACTTTTTTTCCTGTAATCTGGTTATTTTTCACTTTTAACATTTTGTATAGGAAATGGGATCATGTTAGTTCTCCTAGACTTCTCCCAGGTTGAGGAACAGCCTGCTTGAACTCATGGGCTCCTGGCGAAATTCACTCGAATTCACCGGTTGAGTTCAAGCAGTAATGCAGTACCTGCAACCCTTCCTCTACAAATTCACCTGCATGTCCTTGTCAGTTTTCCACTCTTGCCAACAGCGCTGCTGTGAACAGCCTCGCTTTACCTCCTTGTGCACATGTGGGAGGAATTCTCTTGGTAGGTACCTACAGGTGGAATTGTCAGATCATTAGATATGTACAATACAATTTGAATTTTTTTATTTTTGTTTTACTTTCTGAGATACATGTGCTGAACGTGCAGGTTTGTTACATAGGTATACACGTGCCATGGTGCTTTGCTGCACCTATCAACCCGTCATCTAGGTTTTAAGCTGAGCATGCATTATGTATTTGTCCCAAATACTCTCCCTCCCCTTGCCCCACACCGCCAACAGGTCCCAGTGTGTGATGTTCCCCTCCTTGTGTCCATGTGTTTTCACTGTTCAGTTCCCACTCATGAGTGAGAACATGCAGTGTTTGGTTTTCTGTTCCTGTATTAGTTTGCTGAGGATGATGGCATTCAGCTTCATCCATGTCCCTGCAAAGGACATGAACTCATTCTTCTTTATGGCTTCGTAGTATTCCATGGTGTGTATGTGCCACATTTTCTTTATCCAGTCTATCTTTTTTTTTTTTTTTTTTTCTGAGATGGAGTCTTGCTCTGTCACCCAGGTTGGAGTGCAGTGGTGCAATCTCATCTCATTGCAACCTCTGCCTCCTGGGTTCAAGAGATTCTCCTGCCTCAGCCTCCCAAGTAGCTGGGACTACAGGTGCCTGCTACCATGCCCGGCTAATTTTTGTATTGTTTTTTTAAGTAGAAACGGGGTTTCACCATGTTGGCCAGGCTGGTCTCAAACCGCCAACCTCAGGTGATCCACCCACCCTGGCCGCCCAAAGTGCTGGGATTACAGGTGTGAGACACAGCACCCGGCCAGTTTTCATCTTTTTAATCGACAATAAAATGATTTATATTGCATGATATGCGCTCACTGGCGACAGTAGATGTGACATGTAGTGCCTGCACATTGTATGTTCTCAAGAAAACTTTCTTCATAGGGTATTTCTGTTTGTGGCTTAGCCTCTCTCTGACAGGAAAAGGATGTGCAATAGAAGGGAAGGTGTGCTTTGACCTTCAGGCTGTCATTTTCTCAGCCCAGCTCATGGGCTTCTGATGGAATTCACTCTAACTCTAGTCCAGAACATCATCTTTCTAATCAGAACATCATCTTCCTCTGGCCACAGTTACGGGTTCAGGGATGAGCATGTGACCCACTCAGAACAACGGCCAGGGAAATGCCACTTGAAGAACAACTGGGATTAGTCTCAGCTCTTCCTGGATACCTGGGGCACACAGGGGAGGAATGAACCAGAAACAAAGTCAGAGTCTGCTATTAAGAAGGAAAAAGCCTGGGCACCGTGGCTCACTCCTGTAATCCCAGCACTTTGGGAGGCCGAGGTTGGAGGATCACTTGAGGTGAGGAATTTGAGACCACCCTGGCCAACATGGTCAAATCCTGTCTCTACTAAAAATACAAAAATTAGCTGGGTGTGATGGTATGTACCTGTAATCCCAGCTACCTAGGGGGACCACTGAGGCACAAGAATCGCTTGAACCAGGGAGGCAGAGGTTGCAGTGATTTCAGATCAGGCCACTGCACTCCAGCCTGGGTGATGGAGCGAGACCCTGTGTCAAACAAACAAAAAGGAAAAGAATGATGGATGTCAGGTAGATACTCAACAGTGCCCAAGGCCAAAGATGATCCCACACATAGAGGTGAAGAAACTGAGGGATGGAGATGTGGAGAAACTTGTCCAAGAATAGCCAGCTAATCCACATTCCATGTTCTTAATCATAATAGAATACTTTTCAGTTTTGCTTGAATCTCTGTTTGGATTCTTTTCTTCTTCTTCTTCTTTTTTTTTTTTTTTTGAGACGGAGTCTGGCTTTCTTGCTCAGGCTGGAGTGCAATGGTGTGATCTCGG
The DNA here is from genome assembly GCA_004027835.1 of Alouatta palliata. Taxonomy (NCBI): domain Eukaryota; kingdom Metazoa; phylum Chordata; class Mammalia; order Primates; family Atelidae; genus Alouatta; species Alouatta palliata. The sequence goes on along the minus strand of PVKV010024746.1, from coordinate 15,301 downwards.
CTCACTGAAACCTCTGCCTCCCGAGTTCAAGCGATCCTCCTGCCTCAGCCTCCTGAGTAGCTAGGATTACAGGCATGCGGCATGATGCCCAGCTACATTTTGTATTTTTAGTAGAGACAAGGTTTTATCATGTTGTCCAGGCTGGTCTCCAACTCCTGACCTCAAGTGATCCACCCACTTCGTCCTCCCAAAGTGCTGGGATTACAGGTGTGAGCCACTGACCTGGTGGATTCTCATTTTTTATGACTTTCAATAGATGGTAATCTCCTTGAAGGCACAGGCCATGTGTGAGTCATTCTCCAGTTTATCCTCAGCACCCAACGATGCTTGGCACAGAGTCAGGGCTTAACAGGGCTTGTATTTGGTGAAGGAGTGGGTGAACAAGAAAGCTACCCACAGAGTCCCAGATCTTTAGGTCTTGAAGAAATTCAGTAGCCACTTTTCAGACTTTGATGTGCATATGAATCGCCTGGGATCTCATTAGAAGGCAGATTCAGATTCAGCAGTGCTCAGGTGGGCCTGAGATTCTAGATTTCAAACAAGGTGCTGGGCAGTGTGGATGCGATTGTTTCAAGAACCATGCTCTAAGAAACAAGGTCTAGGCTGGGTGCAGTGGCTCACACCTGTAATCCCAGCACTGTGGGAGGCCGAGGCAGGTGGATCACGAGGTCAGGAGTTTGAGACTAGCCTGGCCAAGATGGTGAAACCCCATCTCTACTAAAAATACAAAAGTTAGCTGGGCACAGTGGCACGTGCCTGTAATCACAGCTACTCGGGAGGCTGAGGCAGGAGAACTGCTTGAACCTCGGAGGTGGAGGTTGCAGTGAGCCGAGATGGCGTCACTGCACTCCAGCCTGGGCGACAGAGTGAGATTCTGTCTCAAAAAAAAAAAAAAAAACCAAAAAAACCCCACAAAAAACAAAAAACCAGAAACAAAGTCTAGATGGTTGTGCCATCCCAGTGGTAGTCATTAGCCACACGTGGCTATGAGCATTTGAAACATGGCAAATCCCAACCAAGATGTGCTGTAAATGTAAAATACACACTAGATTTCAAAGACTTATTTAAAAAGCACTGTAAAACGTTTTATAATTCTTTTTTAAAAACTAAAAAAAAAAAAAAAAAAAAAAGAGGAGGCCAGGCGTGGTGGCTCATGCCTGTAATCCCAGCACTTTGGGAGGTCGAGGCGGGCGTATCACCCGAGGTCAGGAGTTCATAACCAGCCTGGCCAACATGGTGAAACTCTGTCTCCACTAAAAATACAAAAATTAGCTGGCGTGCTTGTGGGTGCCTGTAATCCAAGCTACCTGGAAGGCTGAGACGGGAGAATCACTTGAACTCAGGAGATGGAGATTGCAGTGAGCTGAGATCATGCCATTGCACTCCAGCCTGGGTGACAAGAGCAAAACTTTGTCTCAAAAACAAATTAGCCAGGGATGGTGGTATGTGTGTGTGTTTTCTTAGCTTCTTGGGAAGATTGCTTAAGCCCAGGAATTTGAGGTTATAGTGAGCTACGATCGCACCACTGCACTCCAGCCTGGGTGACAGAGCAATTAGCTGTCTCAAAAAAAAAAAAAAAGAAAAAGAAAAAGAAAAAGTTTAGTGATAGCAAGTGTTAGGGATGGGACACTCTGACTCCAAAATTCCACTCCTGGGAGGATACCCAGAGAAACTCACAGGTGGATGAGGAGTGAACTGCAAGAATGTGTGTGATGTGGCCGGGTGCGGTGGCTCACACCTATAATCCCAGCACTTTGGGAGGCTGAGGTGGGTGGATCACCTGAGGCCAGGAGTTCGAGATCACCCTGGCCAACATGGTGAAATCCCGCTTCTACTAAAATTACCAAAAAATTTGCCAGGTGGGGTGGCTTATGCCTGTAATCCCAGTTACTCAGGAGGCTGAGGCAGGAGCATTGCTTGAACCTGAGAGGTGGAGGTTGGTGGAGATTGCAGTGAGCTGAGAGAGTGCCACTGTACTCTAGCCTGGGCAATAGAGTGAGACTCCATGTCAAAAAGAAAACAAAGAATGTCCGTGATACCAAACACTGCAAACAATGTGATATAGTTTGGATCTGTAGCCCTGCCCAAATCTCATGTTTAATCGCAATCCCAGCGTTGGAGGTGGGGCCTGGTAGGAGGTGATCGGATCATGGGGGTGGGTTTGTCATGAATGGTTTAGCACCATCTGCTTGGTACTGTCCTTGGGGCAGTGAGTTCTTGTGAAAGCTGGTTGTTTGAAAGTGTGTGGCACCTCCCTGTTTGCTGTCTCTCCTGCTCTGGTGTTGGGAGATGCTTTGCTCTCACTTTGCCTCACACCCTGATTGTAAGTTTCCCGAGGCCTCCCAGAAGCCAAGCAGATGTCAGCATCATGCTTCCTGTACAGCCTGTGGAATCATGAGCCAATTGAAACTCTTTTCTTTGTTAATTACCTAGTGTCAGGTATTTCTTTATGGCGGTGTGAGAATGGCCTAAGACGCGATGGGAAGGCTGGACATTAGGCGACCGAATACATGCATTTTGTTGTGCTTATGGAAGGGAAGGTTACACTGCAGCTGAAAAGGAACCAGACCTGGGCTCATCAGTGTGGATATATTTTAAAGGCTAATGTAGGGTGGGAAAAGCGAGTTGCAGAATGATAAGTACAGAATCATCCCTTTGGTATGAAGTTTAGAAAATATGCAAAACGCTATCTATTACATAAGGATAAAAGTATAAAAAATATAAAGATATACATAGAGGCCAGGCACCGTGGCTCATGCCTGTAATCCAAGCACTTTGGGAGGCAGAGGCAGGTGGATCACTTGAGTTCAGGAGTTTGAGACCAGCCTGGCCAACGTGGTAAAAACCCATCTCTATTAAGAATACAGGCTGGGTGTGGTGGCTCACGCCTGTAATCCAAGCACTCTGGGAGGCCGAGGCGGGTGGATCACAAGACCAAGAGATCGAGACCATCCTGGCCAACATGGTGAAACCCTGTCTCTACTAAAAATAGAGTGTGGTGGCACATGCCTGTAATCCCAGCTACTTGGGAGGCTGAGACACGAGACTCGCTTGAACCCAGGAGGTTGCGGTTGCGGTGAGCTGAGAATGCACCATTGCACTAACCTGGGCAACAAGAGCGAAACTCTGTCTCAAAAAAAAAAAAAAAAAAAAACAAAATTAGCCGGGCATGGTGGTGCACACATGTAATCCCAGCTACTTGGGAGGCTGAGGCAAGAGTATCGGTTGAACCTGGGAGACAGAGGTTGCAGTGAGCCGAGATCGTGCCATTGTACTCCAGCCTGGGCAACAAGAGCAAAACTCCATCTTAAAAAAAAAAGTATACATAGGAATGCGAAACATCAAATTCAGGATAGTGGTTATCTTAGAGGCGAAGGAGAGGGAAAGGAGAGGTTCATAAGGGTCTATTTTTTAAAAACCAGATATAATTACTTATTTACTAAAGAAACACTGCTGCTTCTAACTTAGTCCATTTTGAGCACAGAAGATACTGACACTCTAATTTTATTATTAAATTTTCTTCTTCTCTGTCAAATATTAGTTTTATTTCTAAATAACTCATTTGATTTTTTATGTTTATCACAGCCATGCATGCTTATGGCTTTAAGACTCAAATCAGTCTATCAGGGTTATTGCCTATACAAAGTTAAAAAAATTTTAACTGGTTGATAGAAACACAAGTGTTTGCTTTATTATTCTCTAATATGTTTTATAAATCTGAAGCATTTCATTAAAAAATACTCATAAAATCATTGTAAAACCAGGAGCCGGGGCTCATGCCTGTAATGCCAGCATCTTGAGAGCCCAAGGTGGGTAGACCACTTGAGCCCAGGCGTTTGAGACCAGCCTGGGTAATATGGCCAAACCTCATCTCTACATAAAATAAAAAAATTAGGCTGGTTGTGTACACCTGTAGTCTCAGCTACTCAAGAGGCTGAGGTGAGAGGATCACTTGGGCTTGGGAGGTGAAGGTTGCAGGGAGCAGTGATCGCACCAGTGCACTCCAGTCTGGGCAACAGAGTCAGACCCTGTCTCAAGAAAAGAAAATCAATAAACCTCCATCAGAATTGCTCTGTATCTACAAATTTAGGGATCTTAATCTTTTCTAAAACTTGAATTCAAGCCGGGCGCGGTGGCTCACGCCTGTAATCCCAGCACTTTGGGAGGCCGAGGCGGGTGGATCACGAGGTCAAGAGATCGAGACCATCCTGGTCAACATGGTGAAACCCCGTCTCTACTAAAAATACAAAAATTAGCTGGGCATGGTGGTGTGTGCTTGTAGTCCCAGCTGCTCGGGAGGCTGAGGCAGGAGAATTGCTTGAACCCGGGAGGCGGAGGTTGCGGTGAGCCGAGATGGCGCCATTGCACTCCAGCCTGGGTAACAAGAGCGAAACTCCGTCTCAAAAAAAAAAAAAAAAACAAAAAAAAAAACTTGAATTCATCCATCTCATATTCCACTAGCTTCTCTACCTTCTTGGGGTCGTTTATCATTCTCACTTTTCTTCTCTACTTCCCACCCATCATATCCAGGTCTTATTGTTCTGAAGCCCTGATGAAGGAGGGTTCTAATTTAGGGCCGTAGCCCAGGTGGATTTTCTTGATTTCTGTTGGGCGCGGTGGTTGAGATTTGGAAAGTATGTTCAATATTATAATTACGGAGTGGATGACAGCCAGAGAGCTCTCTGCCCCTTTGATATCTTTAAAAAAAAAAATGCCTTGAAGTCCCCACTCCCCAATTATACATAGTTCCAAAACTCTACCAAATAGTTCTGCTAATCCCTTGGGAGATTCAGAAATTTGGGGCAGGTTTCTTTCTCTAGAGCTGTTTCTTTCTCACGGGCAGAAAGCCCCTGCTGTCTCCTCCTCTTCCCTAAAACTCTGCCTCTCCTTCATCTTAAACTACAGAAACCAACTCACATCAATCATTTAAAAGGCACTGAGGACTTTATTGGTCATTTTTTAAGGACAAACAGAGAAGAGTTGTACAAACCAACCTGCAAACATATTTTAAAAGGGTCAGTAGGCATCGCTCTATTTAAAATGTCTGTAGGGGGCTGGGCACAGTGGTGCACACCTGTAGTCCCAGCACTTTGGAAGGCTGAGGCAGGCCAATTGCTTGAGTTCAGGAGTTTGAGACCAGCCTGGCCAACATGGTGAAACTCCAGCTCTACAAAAAGTACAAAAATTGGCCAGTGCCGTGCACCTGTAGTCTCAGCTACTCCTACTGGGGAGAATCGCTTTAACCTGGGAGGTGGAGGCTGCAGCAGTGAGCGGAGATTACACTATTTCACTTCATCTTGGGCAACAGAGTGAGACTTTGTCTCAAAAAAAAAAAAGTGAAAAAAGAATATTTCATGACATGTGAATGTTACCTAAAATCCAAAGCTCAGTGTCTGTAAAGAAAGTTTTATGTGAACACAGCCTCTCTGGTTGGCTTGCGTGTGGTCTGTGGCTGCTTTCCCGGTGCAAGAGCAGAGTGAAGTAACGGTGACATGGACCGTATCATCTGCAAAGCCCAAAACACGGACTTTCTGGCCTTTTACAGAAAATGTTTGCCATCCTCTGATCCAATGTGTCTTCTTTAGAATGCCCAGGTCTTCCTCTGAATATATTTTTCAAACAAACAAACAAAAACCATTTTGAATATTACAGCAATGAGCATAGTCTCAGCTAAAGTTATTTTCATAAAATATGTCCACATTTCTGCTTTAAGTCTTTTGTGAAATGAGGCAGAACATAAATTTTAAAATGTCATAATAAAAGGCCATAGGATTTAATCTCATGTTCACAGAAACATCATTTGTAAATTTTCTTATGAGGGACGATAACGTATATTTTTTTATTTAGTCATTTCTGGAGCCTAAACTTTATTTTTATTTTTTGGAAAAATTCTGAATGTGGAGAGAAGTGGGCTTATTTCTGAAGGTCCCAGCGTTCCAAGGCCAGGGTCATTGTTACCGTCTTCCTCCTAGTTGTTTTGTTTTTATTTTTGATTTTTAAAATGAGCATACTTTTTTTTTTTTACATACTTTAGAACATTCTGAACATAGAATTTTTAATTTTTCCTCTTTGTTTCCCACCTATTTTTTCTCTTTTTTTTTGGTTTTTCTTTTCTTTTTTTCTTGTTTCCCACCTATTTTTGGGAGGCGGAGAATCGCTTGAACTGGGGCGTCAGAGGTTTCAGTGAGCCAAGACTGCCCCACTGTATCCCAGCCTGGGTGACAGAGTCAGACCATGTCTCAAAAAAAAAAAAAAAAAAAAGGCCCCTACAGCAGACATTTTATTTGTGTGTGTTTTGTTGTAGCTACGGCTTTGTCACCCAGGTTGGAGTGCAAGACAATTTTTTTCACAGACCTGGGGGTGGGGGAGGGGTGGCGGTTGTGGCGGGATGGTTCAAACGCATTACATTTATTGTGCACTTTATTTCTATGATTATGACACTGTAATATATAATGAAATAATTATACAACTCACCACATGTAGAATCAATGGGAGCCCTGAGCTTGTTTACCTGCAACTAGACAGCCCTATCTGGGGGTGATGGGAGACCGTGGGAGACCAGCAAGCATGAGATTCTCATAAGGAGTGTGCAGCCGCGATTCCTCGCATGCGCAGTTCACAATATGGCTCATGCGCCTGCGGATCCGACAGGAGGCGGAGCTCAGGCAGTCACGTGAGCCGTGGGGAGCGGCTATAAACACGATGAAGCTTCACTCACTAGCGCCACTCACCTCCCTCTGTGCTGCAGTCTGAGGCTCCGTCCCTAACAGGGCGCAGGTCAGTACCTGTTTGTGGCTTGGGGTTTGGGAACCCCCTGCCCTACAGTGTATATTTTACTGATTTATTTTCTGTCTTCCCTCTGGAATGACAGCTCTTTAAACAGAAGGACTTTGTTGTCTAGTTTTTTTCCGTTGTGTCAGCAGCACCTAGAATGACTCTTGGCACATGGCAGGTGCCCTATACATGTTTACCAAATAAACGTATTTTTGTTTTCTGAGCGCTATGGTTCTTGGGTACATATCAGAACGACCTGGGAAGCTAGTTAAAAATAGCAATATGGGGCCAGGCACGGTGGCTCACATCTGTAATCCCAACACTTTGGGAGGCCGAGGTGGGCGGATCACGAGGTCAAGAGATTGAGACCATCCTGGCCAACATGGTAAAACCCCGTTTCTACGAAAAATACAAAAATTAGCTGGGTGTGATGGCGTGTGTGCCTGTAGTCCCAGCTCTTTGGGAGGCTGAGGCAGGAGAATCGCTTGAACCTGAGAGGCAGAGGTTGCAGTGAGCCGAGATCGTGGCACTGCACTCCAGCCTGGGCGACAGAGCAAGACTCCATCTCAAAAAACAAACAAACAAACAAACAAACAAAAAACGGGTAGTACAGCCTGGGCAAATCCTAGCACTTTGGGAGGCTGAGGTGGGCAGATCAGTTGAAGCCAGGAGTTTGAGACCAGCCTGGCTACGTGGCAAAACCTTGACTCTAGTAAAAATGCAAAAATTAGCTGGGTATGGTGTCGGGCAGCTGTAATCCTAGCTACTCAGGAGGCTGAAGCAGGAGAATTGCTTGAACCTGGAAGGCAGAGGTTGCAGTGAGCTAAGATTGTGCCACTGCATTCCAGCCTGGGTGACAGAGTGAGACTCCACCTCAAAAAAAAAAAAAAAAAAAAAAAAAAAAAGACCAGGGAACCCAACACAATCCTAGGCACCCAGTAGAAGTCTCATGAAAATGAGATGATTGTAAGATACACCCCTGGAAATCACTATTGCATTTATCTCCTAAGCTTTCAGCAAAATTTGTTATTTCTGCTTTAACAGAGGGAAGGAAAATAGTAAAATATATTGAAATTGGTTTGTATTAAAAAAAACTCCTTCACTCCTTCGTAGTTAGGGCAGTAAATTATAGACATAGGATTCAATATAGGTCATAAATTGAATATTTTAGTGTGAGTAGAGTTGTATCGAGTGTTCCTTTGGGGATTAGAGTTTATTTCCTAAGCTTTTGTTCACTACATCATGAGTCTTTTCAATAAAACGATCTCATTGCCTGACAGCCAGACAAGCCTTTCAGTGATGCAAGAGGATTTTATTGGGTGTGGTTAACTCAGGAAATTGTTCTTTGAAGACACTTTATGACCAAATATTTACTAACGTCTCCTAGCAGGCCTGGGTTAATTTCAGAATACCTAAGAAAGCAAATAAATGTGAGATAACCAGAATACATACACACACAAACACACACACCCCTACTGCTTTTACTCTGCTTTAAGTAGATAAAAACAAAAAAAAGTAATTTAAATAGAAGCTTGATGCTATCATGACCTTAATATTAAAAGTTATTGGGAAGAGGAATGGGATTAGTACTGGTGGGCGTGTCAGAGAGATTTAAATCCATCCATTTATCCATGTATTTGGAGCAGGTGGACGTTTGCTTTACAACGCTAGGATTCAAGGCTTACAATTCGTTATTTTTCTTAACTAGGCAAATTTTTGTATTTTTAGAAGAGATGGAGTTTCACCATTTTGGCCAGGCTGGTCTTGAACTCCTGGCCTCATGCGATCTGCCTGTCTTGGCCTCCCAAAGTGTTGGGATTACAGGTGTGAGCCAATGTGCCTGGCCTCATTAACTGTTTTTGAATATGTTTTATAATATGCACAATAAATTAATATAATAGAATGTATGTATTATTTTTGTATCACTAAAGAAAGATTCATTGGGGGTTATGGGTGTGTGCATGTCACCTCAGTAGGTTAGAGACCACTCTTTAGACCAATGCCACTGACTTTATGAGTGTTCACCTGGGTACTTCTTAAACATACTACTTCCCTGGTCCTGCTCCTCAAATATTCTGATTATTTAAATCCAGGGTGGGGCCCAGGAATCTGCATTTAACAGCTGCTCCAGCTGATTCTGATGTGTAATTCTAGATAGACCGGCCCTTCTCAAAGTTTAATGTGGATCATCTGAAAACGCAGATTCTGTTCAGTAGCTGGAGTAGTTCCAAGATTCTGCATTTGTTTTTTTTTTTAATTAAAAGATTTTATTGATATAAAATAAATGTAAATATTTTCAGGGTACATGTGATATTCTGATAACATTCATATAATATGTAAAGATCAAATTAGTGTGATTGGGATATCCATCACCTTAAAGATTTATCTTTTCTTGGCTGGTCACAGTGCTGACGCCTATAACCCTGGTACTTTGGGAGGTTAAGGCTTTCCTTTGTGAGGGAAGATTGCTTGAGACCAGCCTGGGCAACATAGTGAGACTCAGTCTGTATTAAAAAAAAATTAGCCATGTACACTTGTCATTTCAGCTACTCAGGAGGCTGAGGTGGAAGGATCGCTTGAGCCCAGGAGACTGAGGCTGCAGTGAGCTATGATCACACCACTGCTCTCCAGCCTGGGCGACAGAGTGAACCCTATCTCAAAAAAACAGTTCTTTATGCTATGAATATGTAAGTTATTCTCTTCTAGCTAGAATGAAATGTACAATAGATTATTACTAACTATAATATCTCTACTGATCTGTTGAACATGAGGTCTTATTTGTTCTAACTATATATTTGTACCCATTAATCAACCTCTCAAGATTCTGCATTCTAACAAGCTCCTGGGTAACACTGAAGGTACTAGTCAGGGGCTTACACCTGGACTAGCGAAGGACCTGGTTCTCAAAGTGTGGTGCTCAGAGCAGTGGCATCACCTGGAGCTTGGCAGATCGAGAATCATCAGGCTCCATTCTAAATCTATTGCATCCTGGGAGCAGGGCCAGCTGCTGTATCACGCCCTGCAGGTGATTCTGATGAGGGAGTGCAGTACCCTCCCACCAAAGGCCTCTTTTCTGTCTTCCTTCAGCATCTTCATTGAGCAGCCAGCTTCAAGCCTATCCCTGCGGCACAGAGGTGGGTCTTCGGCAACCCTGGGGCCCCCTCCTTCCAAAGGCGTGCCTTCAGAACCTCTCCCTGCATTCCCCAGAACAGCAGGCATGCCCAGTTCAGTCGAGATGACAGGAGGTTGCTACTGAGAGGGCTGACAGGCCCTCTCATCAAGGCGTGATTGGCAGTGCTCTAATCAGCAGAAAGAGAATGGTGCGCCTCTAGAATGATGTTTGCTCTGTAAATATTTGACATTATCTACCCTGAAAACCTGAAAGAGAACTTCATTTTTCTTTCTTTTTCTGGGAATACAGCAAGTCACGGAACACCCATAAGTATAATTAATCTGACAAGGGAGTTTCTGATTGGGGCTGGGGACCTCAGATGTGGGAACAGTCGTAGGCGTCTTTGTCTCTGCTGTACAAGGTAGATGGGGGTTGCTCACCTGTGGCCGTGGGAATCCCAGCTCCCTTAGCAAAATCCCGTGCTCCGTCACGCAGGCGCGTTGCAGATTCACATTCAGTAGGTCTGGGGCAGGGCCTGAGTTTGCATTTCTGCCAGGCTCTTGGGAGCCACTGTTCCTGCTGGTTTGAGGGCGAGATCTGCAGGACATCTGACTGCTGATGCTGACTTAATGTCCACAGATGATTCAGAAGTCATTTAGGGTGTGGCTTTTGGCTTTAGACAGATGTGGGTTTGAATTATTTCTCTACACAAGAATTCACATTATTAGCTGCGTGACTTTGGGAAAATTAGCTTGCCTCTCTGAGCCTATACCAAAAAATTCATGAGAACACCTGCATTTTAGGGTGGTGTTACTCAACCTTTTATTTTAAAAATTATTCATATTTTTTGAGTCAGGGTCTCAATCTGTCACCCAGGCTGGAGTGCAGTGGTGTGATCATGGCTCACTGAAGCCTTGACCTCCTGAGCTCAAGCAATCCTCCCATCTCAGCCTCCCATGTAGTAGCTTCCCACCACAAGCACACAGGTGCATGCCACCATGTTCCATTAATTATTTTTTATTTTTTTGAGATGGATTCTCGCTCTGTTGCTCAGGCTGGAGTGCAGTGGTACAATTTTGGCTCACTGCAACCTCCACCTCCTGGTTTCCAGTGATTTTCCTGCTTCAGCCTCCTGAGAAGCTGGGACCACAGGCGTGTGCCACCACACCAGGCTAATTTTTTGTATTTTTTAGTAGAGATGGGGTTTCACCATGTTGGCCAGGCTGGTCTCAAACTCCTGACCTAGTGATCCGCCTGCCTTGGCCTTCCAAAGTGCTGGGATTACAGGTGTGAGCCACTGTTCCCAGCCTCGACTAATTAAAAAAAATTTTTTTGTAGAGATGGGGTCTACCTACGTTGCCCAGGCTGGTCTGGAACTCCTGGGCTTAAGCAACCCTCCCACCTTGGCCTCCCAAAGTGCTGGGATTATAGATGTGAACCACCATACCTGGCTTTTTTTTTTTTTTTTTAATTGCCCCCTTGAGGAGTGTTTTAAGATGTTTTATTCCTACTTGTTCCCTCCCCATGATTTTTTTTTTTGAACAGACCTACCTTCTATGTCTTTTGTTTCTTTCTTTTTTTCTTGTTTTGTAGACATGGGGGTCTCCCTTTGTTGCCCAGGCTGATCTTGAACTCTTGGCCTCAAGTGATCCTCACACATCAGCCTCCCAAAGTGTTGGGATTACAAGCTTCAGCTGCTGTGCCCGACTCCACCAATGACATTTTAATATCAGAGTTACTCAGTATGTTGTTTATGTTCTGTGGCCCTTCGGAAGGCCATGGAGCATTGCAATCACCAAGCCTTTTCACTCCCCAAGAAATAATTTTTGTCCATTTGGGAGTGATATCAACATGTTGAGCATGAGTGTTTTAGGGAAATCGTAAAAGAATTAAAAAAGATTATTTCTGCCAAGAACCTAATGCAGAGTCAGTGCTCAATAATGTATCAATGTGTATTATATAAAGTATGTTAATGATCGATCATACATTAACACACATGCTCTTCTTTCCCAGTCTAATGCCTGCATATTGGGTATGAATGGGAGAGCAAAGGAGTGGAAGGAGGCAATGGCTTGAGGCTGAGGGGACTGTGTGCTGTCACAGCATAGCTCAGGCTTGAAAGTCAGGCTTGGATCTCTGTTTGCTCCAGGGCTCTGCACAGCCATGAGGTCTCCTGCCTGGGCTTCTGTGTCTCCATCTCAGCTGGGTGTGATGCGCGTTTCCCTGTATAATGCAGTGAGGAGCTGTATTAGTCAGGGTCCTCTAGAGGGACAGAATTAACAGGATATATATATATGTGTGTGTGTATATATATATATAATTATTATTTCTTAAGACAGAGGGTGGGCAAGGTGGCTCACACCTGTAATCCCAGCACTTTGGGAGGCCGAGATGGGCGGATCACAAGGTCAAGAGATTGAGACCATCCTGGCCAACATAGTGAAACCCTGTCTCTGCTAAGAATACAAAAATTAGCTGAGCATAGTGGCGCGACCTGTAATCCCAGCTGCATGGCTACACAGGAAGCTGAGGCAGGAGAATCACTTGGACCCGGGAGAGGGAGGTTACAGTGAGCCGAGATTGCACCACTGCGCTCCAGTCTGGCGACAGAGCAAGACTCAGTCTAAGAAAAAAAAAGAGTATCACTCTGGACTGTCACCCAGGCTGGAGTGCAGTGGTGCGATCTCAGCTCACTGCAACCTTCATCTCCCGGGTTCAGATGATTCTCCTGCCTCAGCCTCCTGAGTAGCTGGGACTACAGGTGCCTGCCATCACATCTGGCTAATTTTTGTATTTTTATTTTTTTTGAGACAGAGTCTTGCTCTGTCGCCCAGACTGGAGTGCAGTGCCACGATCTTGGCCCACTGCAACCTCCATCCCCTGGGTTCAAGTGATTCTCCTGCCTCAGCCTCCTGAGTAGCTGGAATTACAGGTGCATGGACCAGCATACCTGACTACTTTTTGTATTTTTAGTAGAGACAGGGTTTCACCATGTTGGTCAGGCTGGTCTTGAACTCCTGACCTCAAGTGATCCACCCACCTTGGCCTCCCAAAGTGCTGGGATTACAGACATGAGCCATTGTGCCCGGCCAGATGTATGTATTTATGAAAGAGAGTTTATTAAGGAGAACTAATTCACACCATCACAGGGTGAAGTCCCACGATAGGCCATTGGCAAGCCGAGCAGCAAGGAAGCCAGGAGTGGCTGAGTCCAAGTCCCAAAGCCTCCAAAGTAGGGAAGCTGACAGTGCAGGCTTCAGTCTGTAGCCTGAAAGCCCCCTGGCAAACCACTGGTGTGAGTCCAGGAGTCCAAAGGCAGAAGAACTTGGAGGCTGGTGTTCAAGGACAGGAAGCATCCAGCACAGGAGAAAGAAGAACGCCAGAAGACTCAGCAAGCCAGCTTATCCCACCTTCTTCTGCCTGCTTTTTCTAGCTGCACTGGCAGCTGATTGGATGGTGCCCACCCACATTGTGGCACATTTTCCTGAGAGTGAGTCTTCCTCTCTCAGTCCACTGACTCAAATATGAATCCCTTCTGGCAACACTCAGACGCACTCAGATACACCCAGAAACAATACTCTGCATCTTTCAGTCCAATCAAGCTGACACTTAACCATCACAGCAGTATATCTGAGGACACTTGGAGAGACGCTGTCACCTGGCCTTTGTCATGTACACCACTCCAGAGCGGCTTCATCCCGCTCCCACTTGGTGGGGGGTGAAGAGGAAGGCTGCTGGAGCCCTGCCCCTGGTGCATGTAGGAGACAAGCAGACAGCTTACGTGACTGCAACTGCCAGGACCTTTGCAACAGCTCACGTGACTACAACTGCCAGGACCTTTGCAACAGCTCACGTGACTGCAACTGCCAGGACCTTTGTAACAGCTCACGTGACTGCAACTGCCAGGACCTTTACAAAAGGGAAGTCCAGGGCAGGACTGGAGGGCAGGGGACTTTTTCCTTTTTCTTTTTCTTTCTTTCTTTTTTTAAAAAAATTTATTTATTATACTTTAAGTTCTGGGATACATAGGCAGATTGTGCAGGCTTGTTACATAGGTATACACGTGCCATGGTGGTGGTTTGCTGCATCCAATGCCCCATCATTTATATTAGGTAATTCTCCTAATGCTATCCCCACCCAATCCCCCAATTCCCTGCTATTCCTCCCCTATCCCCCACCCACCAGGCCCCGGTGTATGCTGTTCGGGCAGGGGACTTCTTCTGAGTTGGAGTCAGAGGCAGTCCCTAGGGGAAGCTGAAGGGTGAGTGACAGTGCGAAGCCCAGGGTCCCAGCACATGTAAAGGTACGGAGGCAGAGAGCACCTGGCAGGTGCTGAGATCCAGAGGACTCCAGTTTGGCTGGAGTGTAGAATGTGCTGGAATGGCAGGAGCCAAACTAGACAGGGTCTCAGGCCTGCTGAGGCCTTTGGCACATGTCTGGGGCCACGGGGGGGGGACCATAAAAGTAATCCAGGATGAGCGCAGGCAGGACAGGCTGAGGGTGCAGGAAGCTTGCCCTTACTTCTGAGAACATTGTGTGTTTTCCCAAAGCCTTTCCATTTCCCTCGGGACAGGAGGAGCTTAGTTCTGGAGCCTGGGAAGCAGACCAAGGAGGGGCTGGATGACCTAGGGGGAAATGAGACACCAGCTCATATTTTTCAAAGGTCTTTGCTTGTCACGTTCACTTTCTCCGGGAAGTGCCTGTCCTCCGTTATTCTTATTCATCCGGCAGTCTCCTGGTCTCACTGGGACTTCTTAGAAGTCCTCGGAAACCTCTTGGTAATATCACAGGTCTTAGGTCCCTAAAGTTTGTACACAGTGAAGAAACTATCATTTTTAAAGGGCCCACCATTTGCCAAGACTCATGCTGGGGGCTTACGAGAGTGTGGACTTTCCTACATCACAAACATTAAGTCTGAATTTCAGGTCTACATGTCTAGTGGTGTGTGATACTGAGAATGTGAATCTTCTCATCTGTGAAATGGGGGGTGACTAGTACCCCATGGGCTGCCGTGAGAATCAGCCCATTTCTTAGCATGATGTCTTACTGGGTAACCGTCACTGCACAGCATATATGAAGGTATTATCTAAAACTCATTTATGTATCTGTTGACCCACTTTCCCTCTCTCCCTCCCTCCCTTCCTTTCTTCCTTCCTTCCTCTCTTTTTTTATATATATATGTATTTTTTATTGCATTTTAGGTTTAGGGGTACATGTGAAGAACATGCAAGATTGTTGCATAGGTACATACATGGCAGTGTGATTTGCTGCCTTCCTCCCCATCACCTATATTGGCATTTCTCCCCATGCTATCCCTCCCCAATTCCCCACCCCCCGCTGTCCCGCCCCTTTTTCCCCCCCGACAGACCCCAGTGTGTGATGCTCCCCTCCCTGTGTCCTTGTGTTCGCATTGTT
>PVKV010024745.1:0-30823 GCA_004027835.1 Alouatta palliata | reverse complement strand
GTAGTAAGCAAGTTTTATATTACCAAATTAGACATCATGACAATTAAATTCATCAGGAACCAGAATTTAAACCTCTGGAGTTGTTTATTGTCACAAACACAGAAACAGAAATGAAAGGAACCACTTTCTTCTTATTTCATTAAGTGTTACTTTCATGTAAAATTATACTGTTCTGCTTTTCACTACTTTAGAAAATTGTTTCAGTTGGAATTTTTAGGTTAAATGAACAACTAATATTTCCTGCAACCTGTGCTCCTCCACCTGGGACAAATCACGATGGATCTTACCTTGATATTTACCCTTCTCAATTTGCATTTAAAAAAGACCCCCAGGTGATTCATAGTCACTTTAAAGTTTGAGCAGCTGTAGTCCAAAGCCACCACATTTTAGTTAGATTATTTTAAATTTGTAAGATTACAGATGGAAGCATATTTTTACACCTGAAAATAATCCATCAATTTTAACACAGTGAGTATGATAGCCAGTGAAAATTGTGTATATTGCTTTAGCTTTTCACTTTATGAACACTTTTATTAATGACTTTTTACAATGTCTGCGTATATATCAGGATACAGATTAATTAACTTTTAAAACCAGGTCTCTGAATTTTACTTTCAGAAATTCGTAAGAATTTAGAATTATTTTTTTAGTTTTTAAAAACTATTTTATGATTTTTGACTTCTCTTCCTCTGTGAATCTGATATTTGGTAATTAGCAAATAGCCATCTTGGATAGGTGTGTTTAAAGGTTTTAGAAAGAGTACAAGAAGAACAAATCCTTTATCTGCTAATCATTTCCAATGTGCAAATATGACATGTTATTTCCTGAGTTTGCTGTTGTGCTGATTTTTTTCTTATAAATTCTCAAACTTCTGAGTCCCACTGGAAGTTGATTGTAGGAGAGATTTGTTTTGTTTCATGAGGTCTTTACGTGGGTCTTCAAATTTGGCAGGTAATACTAACAAGGAACATGGCATTATTTCCAGAAAGAGGAATTAAGAATCCTGGTTTCATTTTACTCATTCATTTATTGTGTATCTTTTGGCTTATGTCCTTTATTGTTCAGGTCTCAATTATCCATTTTTATGATTGGAATATAATATTTATAACATGATTTTACAGAATCATAATTTGCAATAAAACCTCAGTGTCTCATTTATATCAGCATAAGTCCTTGAGTCTTTGGAAAACTGCAGGTCTTTCTTGCTTTGGATTTTATCTTCTCTCTCCATTTCTAAATAACTTCTATTCATTTACGTCAGGAATCTATTTTGAAACACCTGTCTTTGGAGTATTAGAAATTAATAATGTGATTGCCTTTGGACAGATATCACCCTTATCAGATGCTAGTTTTGATTTGCCCAAAATCTTGTGATCTACAGTAATTCTTAACCCTTGCTGCTTATTAGAATTATCTGGATAGCTTAAAGTAACAGCAAAAGCAGACTACACGCCCTGCCCCTACACCAATTAAATCAGAGGTAAAGCTTAAGGCACTTTATTTTTTAAGAGCTTTCCACTAATGTATACACATAATTGAAGATAACTGATGGAGATTCTTAATGTTGAGTGTCATTCAGCATTAATGGAAGCCTAATATTGCACATTAACAGCAAAGTACAGAAAAATGATAATGAAAAATCCCATCAATGTTGGAATCTTTAAGTGATCAGGGTTGATAAGAGAAGATTAATCACTTCAGAAATAGTCTGAAAAGATCAAAACATCATCTTCCCATTTCTAGACTCTGCCTCTGTAAAGTTCTCAACCTCCTAATCTTCCATTTTAAGATCTGCAATCTTATTGTCAATCTTTATTTCTAAAAAGATACTTTGAACACTTTTTAAAAATCATTTATCTGTTAAACATTACCTAACAATAAGAAGCTACTTGTAGTTTTTATCATTTTTCGCCAGTTTTCTTCCTTATTACCTTATATTTAGGATTTCAGTTCTTGACTCTTAAACACTGTATTTTAGATAATTTTAGTTAAAAGCTCAGGATTTTACATTGAACCTCAGTTTGAACACAGTTAGAAAAAATGCTGGTCTTAAATTGAACTGGCTTGGCCAAGCCACTTAATCTCTTTGACTCTTCGTATCTGTCAGTAAAATTGGAATAACAAGGGTGAGGTGTAGTAGCTCATACCTGTAATCTCAGCATTTTGGGAGGCTGAGGCAGGAGGATCCCTTGAGCTTGGGAGTTCAAGATCAATCTGGGCAGCATAGTGAGACCTCACCTCTACAAAAAAAGAAAGAAAGAAAGAAAGAAAAATAATAATACTTCACAATATTGCTGGGAGACTCAGAACTTACATATTAAATGTTATTTAATACCAGGGACCTAGTCAACATTTAACACAAGTTAAGTATTGTTTTTGTTGTTGATTCTGATGAGATTTTGGTCCTCCTTCCTTTTTCCAGTCAACACATTTTCTGGATTCCTACTGTGTTACCAACGTTGTGGTATGTGCCAGGAAAACAGCCATGAATAAGAGAGATGCTATCTATGTCTTTCACGAGCTTTCCTTGACTCCTCTGTTAGAAGCATTCCAAACTAAAACCTACTAATTGAGTGGGTCCTGACATAGATACACATGCACTCACAGTGATAAGGGTTACTGTCCTGCTGATGAAGAATTCCTGTAGTTTATTATTTATTCCTATGATTTATTCCTAAAATAAGAATTCTTTTCTGTCTGCCTCATTAATTGTATCCTTCTTTTCAATTCCCACCCTAGCCACAAATATGATTTATGACATAACACGTTTTGGGAAAACTATCACTATTGTGGAAGAATCTAGTTCCGTCATATGCTCCTATTCTGTGCATTCTCTGAACTCTTTTTTTCATGTTCTGTCAAAATACCTCAGGGAGACCAGCTTAGTCCTTCTCAGATTCCTAATTTAGCCTAGAAGTTACAGAAAAAATGAGTATCACTAGATAGCCCTGAGGAAGTGGATTTTTGGTCGTTCTCTCAGGAACAGAAAGGAGGTAAACACAGGTTGATAGGCATCTGCCTTTTGTCAAGCTACAGTTACAGGGGATGAGGCTGTAGTTCATCAACTGGAAACCACTTTCCTGGGAGACCCCAGCATTTTGCCTGTTCTTATCTTCCTGGAACCCCTTAGATGAGGTTGCTGCCCTATTACTCTGAAAGTGCCCTGAATCCTAAGCCTTAGGATCTTTAAGGCATGACTATCACTACTCTCTCTGCCAAGGTTCTCTTTTCATTTTTCACTAAAGCCCCTTAGGCCAGATCTAATGAAGTTCAGTTTTAAAGATCAACCAGCCGTTAAACTTTTAACATCTCTCAAGTATGAGATAAGATTGTAAAATTATCTCCACTTGACATGGATAATTTATCTGTGTTTTCATTTGCCTTTTTTTTTTTTTTTAACATGCCACCTCTTCTTAGGATTGGAAAAATTTAACTTTCTTTCCAGTCTGTCTCTTTTTGTTTAACCTTAAATGTAGGTATTTCTCTGTCTTCTTTGTTTTACATTCTCTGAAGATGAACTCTTCTATACCCCAAGACTGATTCAAATTTTCATCTCAACTGCAGAGCTTTTTCATAATTTCCAGTCACATATATCTTTTTGCTCATGCAAACTCACTTTGGAAGTTCCATTAACATATCACACTTGCTATGTCCAAAACTGAACAAATTTTCTCCCTAATTCCTACCCTGAATCTATCCTCCTTCCTGCATTTCTTGCCTTTGTTAATGTTACCACTTTACTCATTTGTGTTAGTCTGTTCTCATGCTGCTAATAAAGACTTACCAGAGACTGGATAATTTATAAAGAAAAGGAGATTTAATGGACTCACAATTTAACATGGCTGGGGAGACCTCAAAATCATGGCAGAAGGTGAAAGAGGAGCAAAGGCAGGTCTTACATGGTGGTAGGCAAGAGAAACGTGTGCAGGGGAACTCCCATTTATAAAACTGTCAGGTCTTGTGAGACTTATCCACGACCATGAGAAACATTGGCGGGGGCAGGGGGGGCACCACACACATGATTCAATTATCCTCATCTGGCCCTGCCCTTGACATATGGGGATTATTATAATTCAAGGTGAGAGTTGAGTAGGGACATAGCCAAACCATAGCACCATTCATCTCCCATTCTTCCCTTTCTCTCTCACCAAGTCTTATTGTTTGATTACATTTCCTGAACTCTCCGGAAGTCATTCCACTTCATCCTCTGGCCCCCCTAACCTTTTTAATATCTATCACCTTTACTGGAGTTGAAAACTTGTGATTTTTCTAAAACAGAGTAATTGGTTAAGCTGGAGTAGATCATAGTTTGGGGGTAAACTACATAAAATGAAGGCCACTATTTTAGATGGATACCTGATAGTACCTATCAAGATACCCTTGCTTCCTTACGGAGCTTTCTTTTTTGTAATTCATTTAATAAAGTCCTTTGATTCCTTGGTTATCAAGTGAAGATATTCTTTTTTAACTCAAAATACATTTATATAAGTAATTTTATACGTAGTGTATAGTGGATATTAGAGTTTAAAAAGAATGTATTTTTTAATGGAGAGGAATATCAATTTTTGCAGCCCCAATAAATTGTAGTAAATTGTAACAATTATTTTCTTCTGAAAGTGTAATTTTCTTGAGGACAGGATATCTTTGCATTCTTGTTAACCATAAGAGTATGTTGGTAGCTTAAGTTCAGTTGTTGGATAAGTGAATGAATTGAGCCATGCCTGTAGGACTGAATAACTACTAATACCATCTATCATTTCTTTTTATAGGTATTGCCATTTAAAGATACCTTCTTAGCAAATCTATGATAAAAAATATAAGTAACGGAAGAAATCATAACTGTTACTTGTCACGTGACAAGCATTTAATGTCAGAATGGCTCACCTAAAGCGACTACTAAAATTACACAGTAAGA
The DNA here is from genome assembly GCA_004027835.1 of Alouatta palliata. Classification (NCBI taxonomy): domain Eukaryota; kingdom Metazoa; phylum Chordata; class Mammalia; order Primates; family Atelidae; genus Alouatta; species Alouatta palliata. The sequence continues at coordinate 25,908 of PVKV010024745.1, read as the reverse complement.
GACATTACTATAAAAAGTTCTGGAAGCTTGGTGCAGTAATTTTTTTCTTTATAGTAGTTTTGGTTTTAATGCAAAGAGAAGTAAGTGTTCAATATTCCAAAGAGGAATCAAGGATGGAAAGAAACATGAAAAGCAAAAACAAGATGTTGGATTTAATGCTAGAAGCTGTAAACAATATTAAGGATGTAATGCCAAAAATGCAAATAGGAGCACCTGTCAGGCAAAACATTGATGTTGGCGAGAGACCCTGTTTGCAAGGGTATTATACAGCAGCAGAATTGAAGCCTGTTCTTGACCGTCCACCTCAGGATTCAAATGCACCTGGTGCTTCTGGTAAAGCATTCAAGACAACCAATTTAAGTATTGAAGAACAAAAGGAAAAGGAACGTGGGGAAGCTAAACACTGCTTTAATGCTTTCGCAAGTGACAGGATTTCTTTGCACCGAGATCTTGGACCAGACACTCGACCTCCTGAGTATGTTGAAGAATATTTATTGTTTATTCTTTGTCACCAGGCTTTGCTGGGGAGAAAGGAGTTAGCTAAGGAAATTGCCTGTTCTTTAGCTTCTCTAAGGCAGAAAATCAACAAATACTGTTTATTTAACCTGTTGTATTTATTTTTTGCTTATAATGGTTGAGGCTACATAACCCTAGTTATGCTTGGTGAGGCAGTGCAGACATGAAAATTTATTAGCTTGGAAATTAGAAAACTGAATTCTAGCTCTGACTGCTATCCACAAGGAAATCCTTTAGTCCTAAATACTGTAGTTTTGTCATCTATTTAGGAGGAATTATTGGATAATTTTAATGGGAAATACAGAAGGTAGAGGAATTGTTTCCATTTCTCTGTGTATTTCTGTATAATAGAAATGCTTAAAACTATGCCAGGATTTTGGAGCTATTGGATAATATTTTATAGATTTGTAAACCAGTTCTCAGACTTTGTGATTACTTTGGCTCAAAGGCTTTGAGTACATAACTGTATTTCAGAATGCCCTATTTTTTGTAAGCATTCTCTTAAAGGAGAACATTGTTACAATTACTATTACAACTATGATTCTGTCTCTAGAGTTTTGTTAAGTTCTCATATCTATAAAGTTGTCTTCCTTTAGCTACTGAGAGGCTAACTTTTTTTTTATCCAGTTACTTTGTTTACCTGTTTCGAGTATACAATATTTTGACTAATATTTCCCCCAGGTTCTGTTATGCTGTCTCTTTGTCTTTAGTTAACCTTTTATTTTTTTCTAGTCTGTGAGGTAAAGGCCAAATGCTGTATTTGAGCTGATATGGCTAAAATGAATTCCAGCACCATCAAGTCCTTAGTAGTTTTTTTTTTTTTTTTTTTTTGAGATGGAGTAGTTTGTTGCCCAGGTTGGAGTGCAGTGGCGTGATCTCAGCTCACTGCAACCTCCACCTGCCAGGTTCAAGCGATTCTCCTGCCTCAGCCTCCTGAGTAGCTGGGATTCCAGGCATCCACCACCACACCCAGCTAATTTTGTTGTATTCTTAGTAGAGACGGGTTTTCACCATGTTGCCCAGGCCGGTCTTGAACTCCTGACGTCAGGTCATCCACCTGCCTCAACCTCCCAAAGTGGTGGGATTACAAGTGTGAGCCACTGCACCTGGCCCTTCCTCAGTAGATTATTTATTTATTATTATTATTATTTTTTGAGATGGAGTCTCTCTCTGTTGCCCAGGCTGAAGTGCAATAGCACGATCTCTGCTCACTGCAACTTCCATCTCCTGGGTTCAAGCAATTCTCTAGCCTTAGGCTCGTGAGTAGCTGAGATTACAGGCATACGGCACCGTCTCTGGTTAATTTTTGTATTTTTAATAGAGAGGAGATTTCACCATGTTGGCCATGCTGGTCTTGAACTCCTGACCTCAGGTAATCTGCCTACCTTGGCCTCCCAAAGTGCTGGGATTACAGGTGTGAGCCACTGCACCTGGCCCCTCAGTAGATTTTTAAGAGTACAAGATAGTACAAGAAGGATACTCTGTCTCAAAAAAAAAAGAGAGAAAAAAACCAGTAAAAGACAAACTGTAAACAAACAGTGCCTATGTATTTTGCTTTCTGGTTATTAGAGAATTACATTTGGCAGTGAACTTGAACTGTTGCGCTATTCTAATGTGATCGATTCAAGTTTAAGTTGCTCATAATTTTAAATGAATGTGTAAAGAAACTATGAAATATTCTAGATATTATAACAAGGCACATGATAGTTCCTTTTATATACTAATAGATTATAATGCAATATTGCACTTTACTGATTTGGGGAAAGGTTTTGACTGAAAAGTAATCTACATTAAAAATCAATAATCATTTTTATTCTTTTGACATGACAATCAATGCTAGCTCAAAATGAGCTTTTTTCCCCTAAGATAGCATTAAGAAGCTGTAATAATTTTCAGTAATGTTAATCACTAAATTTCTTACTTTGGACGAGATTTTGTACAGGTGGTAAAGATTTGTTTTTTACTTTGACTGTAACCAGTATCAGCAAGGAACACATTTTCTGAAGAACTGCTAATGTTTTCCATGCTCATTAGAAATATGGATCCAGTTTCTTCCAAAGCCAGATGATCATGTGACTGATAATTTAAGCATGTTTCTATATGCCAGGTTTTTCATATGGTTTGACTGAAATTATACAGTCACTTTAGCAGGTTATTTTAATTGCACTATTTTAAATCTGTAAAACAATTGTCAAAGTATGCATTTAACATGTTAATTGTTTCAAAATGAATGACGTTTTTGAAATCATATTGTGAAATTTTATTACTTGTATTAATGATATAACATGACACTTTTACTTGATATTGGTAATTATCAGTTAAGCAAATAAATCTTAGTTTAAACTGATGAAAAATCTTGCAAGATTAAAGTGGTAACATTTTATTAGTGTAAATTTTTGTGAAATTTTATACTTTAAATCTTCAAAACCGTTTTATAATTGGTGATTAATAAATACTATATTAATTAACTCCATAGCAAGTAAAGGTAGGAAAAAATCTTAAACTCAGAATTTCACTTTCTCCTCAAAATGCTTATAATATAACAAATCATGAGCTTCCTCTTGTTTTTCTTTAAAAATAAAAAAACATAGTATGGAATTTTTCATAATTTTTATTTCTAGTTGATGTTAGTTATAAACCTTTACGGGTTCAAAATATAAGCTTATATTTAGTCATTTGTTTCTGTGTAATTGTAGTTTAAATGTGTATATGAATAGTAGGTGATTGAGCTTTTTTAAAATTGGTAGTTTATCCAAAAATAGAATAAATAATTTGCTTTTGTTTGTGAATGACAAAGAAGGTGCTTATTTTTTTTCTGCTCATGCACCTGTATCATGCTTTGAAATCATGAAGAAACTGAAGAGTAATGCCACTTTCACTCAGAACGCATCCTCTCCTTTTTCTACTCTGTTGTTGACATCTTCTCTTGATATTTTACTCCAGTCCAACTCCTTTTTTATCACTACAAATATTCCATTTTAAAGACTTGCTCTTAGAAAAGGTTCTCAGAGACATTCTGATTGAGGTATGAGCATGAAAATAATTAATGGGATAATTTGTGTATCTTTTTAAGGGTGCTTTTCTCAGGCTTCTAATATCACACTAGAGGCTACAGTTTCCCTATTGGCCCTGGCAGAGCAACTGAATGTTGAACTCTTATCTCCATGAGTAAATGATTTACTTCCTTATCTTTGTATTTGAGCAGCACTGTTTAATTGTTCACACACTGTATTTACTGTGCCTTTTGACTGTATGGGAGGATTTCATAGTCTGTGGTCCAAAATTGTACAGCCATTTTTGATTTTTAAGGGGCTTTAAAGATATAGTTGCTTTATTTGCTTATTTTTCCCATAAACTACAGACAGTTTTATTCTATGTCCCAGTGATTTGAAGCCCTCTCCTATGTGTTCTTTCATTTAATCTTCACCTCAATTCAGCAGGCTTGGAACTGTGGTTATCTCTACATTTCTAGCCTCAAAGCCTGGAGACTATACAGACTTACCTATGGCTTAATATGAAGATTTTTTTTCATGAGGAAAGACATTACTACAAAAAATGAATTCGAGATCAATTTAAAACTAACGTTTTTAGCTAATAGATAGTACCACTAATTAGTCAGGGGTACTTAGGGTCTCTCTCCCTGTGCCCAATCAATGTTTCAGATGGTGATAGCAGCACAGGAATGTTAACATGGATTTAGGTCTTTATTTAGATCTTTATTTCTATGTATGTTTTTGAAAATGATTTTTTAAATGCTGGTCATATTAAACAGCAGATGAAATGACTGGAGCAAAATCTTTAGTATAACCCATGACAAATGGCAGTACTTAAGTATTTGCTGAATGATGAACATCATAAAAACTTAGGTTTATGCTAGACATAATGGCTAATACCTATAATCCCAATATTACGGATGGCTAAGGCAGGAAGATTGCTTGAGGCCAGGAGTTCAAGTCCAGCCTGGGCAACATCACAAGGCTGTGTATATTTTAAATAATAATCATAAGAAGAAGAACGTAGGTTTTACAGTAAAGCTATTTTTTTTTCCTTTTAGTTATGTATACAGATCAAGTAAATTTATTCAATAAACCTAGGAAAATATTTAAGAAACCTATATTACATACTTAGGAAAGTATCTAATTAAAGATAATGTCTATAAAAACGTTTCAGTAAAGTGGTACAAGTTTTAAAGTGGCAAATATGAAAAATGGAAGATTTCTGCATGAAAGAAGAAAAACTTGGTTTTTATTTGAGCAATTATAAGGATTTGTCTTTGTTGTTGTTGTTGTTTTGAGATGGAATCTCACTCTGTCACCCAGCCTGGAGTGCAGTGGTGCAATCTCTGCTCACTGCAACCTCCACGTCCCTGGTTCAAGCAATTCCCTTGCCTCAGACTCCCGAATACCTGGGATTCCAGGCACGTACCACTATGCCTGGCTTTTTTTTTTTTTTTTTTTTTTTTAATTTTTAGTAGAGACGGGGTTTCTCCGTGTTGGCCAGGCTGGTCTCAAACTCCTGACCTCAGGCAATCCGCCCACCTTGGCCTACAAACGTGCTGGGACTATAGGCCTGAGCCACCATGCCCAGCCTGGATTTGTCATTTTTAGATGCTGTCTATTGTAGGTTATTTTCATTATTTAAAATGTTACTTGTATTTAAAATTATATTGTTGAGAAAGCTTACAATAACATATTATAATTCTTGCTGTGTTGTAATCTCTGTTGGTGGACATCATCTCTGAGTGAGTCTGTTGCTTATAAAAATTTGTTTTGATCTATTTACATTTTATATGGCACTAAGATTATCTCACATAGAAAAAACTATCATTTTTCAGTGATAAAGATTAAATAAGGATAACGTTAGCAATGGTATAACTGTGAAATAAAATAATAAAATTTGTAATTGTTTTCTACTTCGACTTCTTCCAGATGTATTGAACAAAAATTTAAGCGCTGCCCTCCCCTGCCCACCACCAGTGTCATAATAGTTTTTCATAATGAAGCGTGGTCCACATTGCTTAGAACTGTCCACAGTGTGCTCTATTCTTCACCTGCAGTACTGCTGAAGGAAATCATTTTGGTGGATGATGCTAGTGTAGATGGTAAGAAAGCACACGCAAATTAGATTGTTTCCCAAATAAATCCTTATGGTGGTATCTAAAGTCTACTTGGTTATATGGTGCTCTCTGTATGCCATCTCAGAGCTTGAATAATAAAAGTTTGAATAGTAAGTATGCTGAAAGAAATTAGAATCCAAGGATGGACATATTCAAATATTTTCAAATGTAGAAATGTATGAAACACAATTATTTGTAACTCTGTAGTCCTCAATGTGAGACTGTTGTTGTAAGGCACAGTGGTTAAGAGCACAGGCTTGAGCTTTGGAGTCAGGCTGCCTTGATTTGAATCTCAGCTCTTTTCATAACCAACTATATAACTTGGGCAAGTTACTCAACTTCTCTGCTGTGATTTTTTTAAATCAGTAAAACTGAGAATAATACCATATTAAATCAAATATATTATGTTTCATTAATTTATAAATCACTAGGAGAAAACCCACAGCTAACTAAACTTAACATGCCATTGATTGTAAGAAGTATCTAATGGTGTAGCTTAAAATTGAGGAAATACAGCACTAGTACATAACTTCTAGAGTTATTTTAGAGACAAAATGGGTTAATATAACTATATCAAGAAATAATGTAAATGAATAGTTAAAAATCACTAAAGAGTCACCATGTTCTATTTTATTGGGTGTTCTTAAATATTCCAAGATATTATTTATGATGTTACCCAAATTCTTTAGTGCATTTCCACTTAAAATTGGAAGTCAAATGCTAAATTACATATTTTAAATTGGAATCACAAGGCTAATTTAACAAATACTGTAGCTTGCTGAATTTTCAAACATCATAAGTATTTTAAATATTATATCAAACAGATATAGATTATTTCAATGATTACAAAATTTATTCCTTAATAAATCCAAGTTTGGAGTCAGATGTCTCATTTTATCCTTCCAGCAATTGCCTGTGATGGTAAGTCCTGTTATCCTCATCTTAAAGAAACTGAGGTGCAGAATAGGTAAAATGCCTTGCCCAAGGTCACACAGCTAAAAGTAACTGTCCCATGAAGTGAAATCAGGGCATCTAATTTCATGTAGCTTTTTGTTCTTAACCTCCCAAATAAAGGGTATGCATAGGAGCTAAATTTAGGGTGTAGATATGAATTTACAGGAAGTTCATATGTTATAAGTAAAATTTTTTTTTTTTTTTTACAAATTCCAACAGTGAGAGAGTATATTGAAGGAATCTGTAGTAACTCCATTTAAAATAATTCTAATTAAGGATGTGGAAATTTTTACAAGTCTCTTAAAACAGAAAATATTTATGATTGTATTTTTAAAGACGAATTACAATTCTGCTTGTCTTTCTGAGAATTATTGAAGTAGTTAGAAGGTGTTAAACAGTTAATCTCGTAATTATTTTGAACTAGTTAGAAGGTGTTAAAAAGTTGATCTATTACTCTGAGACAATAGTGTTTAGATAGATTTATTTTTTCCACCAAATTTGTTCCTGGACTTAACCTCTCTTATGAATGTTTAAGTTTTAAATAAGCAGCTCTCTTATCTGAACCACTGGAGAATTGGAAAAAAAGCATGTATTATCACAGATAAAGTCTTATGCATTCACGTCTAAAATCTGGCAGAAACAAACTTTTACCCCAGGACATTTATTGATTTTCTTAATAGTCCCAAATCTTTATGAGGCTATGTTTTTAGCCCAAGAAGGCTGCTTGAGGAACTGAACTTGATGAATTTTATACTCAATAAGAAATCAAAAATTTAATTGTGAAAAGTAGGCTTAAGAAATTGTTTAAGAATATGAACAGCTGGATGCAGTGGCTCACCCTGTAATCCCAGCATTTTGGGAGGCTGAGGCCTGCAAATAGCTTGAGTTCAGGAGTTGCAGACCAGCCTGGACAACATGATGAAACCCTGTCTCTTAATAAAGAAAAAAAAATTAGCTGGGCGTGTTAGCACACACCTGTTGTCCCACGTACCTGGAAAGCTAAGGAGAATCACTTGGAGCCCAGAGGTGGAGTTTGCAGTGAGCTGTGCCACTGTACTCCAACCTGGGTAACAGAGCAAGACGTCTTAAACCAAACAAACAAAAACAACACTTGATTGATATTTGTTAATAACTTTTTAAAAAAACCTGTGATCTCAATTTTTGCTTCTTACAAACCTCATCCAATTTGGGATATTGAATATCTTAAAGTATATACCCAATACTAAAATTTACCTGTTTCATATTTTTACTGGAAAAAAAAATCTGTCAGGAGACTCCAAAGCTTTCACAAAATTTTCTGCTGAGTCTGTAGGAATAGTCCCAAACTGCTATAGCCCTGGACTTTCTGACTTGTCTCAACATTTTGGTCTTAAATTATTTTGATCCTTGCTTAAATATCAGAGATCTTTTGATATTTGACATTTTTATTTAAGATTTCCATATTTAAATATCAATTTCAAAGCACCGAATATCTTTTTGGCCAAATTCCATTTCTTTCCCTCTTGTGGTCAGTCTTCTCAGACCTCTAAACGAGTCTTCTTAATGACTAGCGTTCACTCCATTTGAAGTTTCTCACTTCCCTCCAAACACATTATATTTGTTGATAAGAAGTGTACAGAATCAGTATGTGTTACAGCAGTGATAATTTGCATAGATAGCCTTTTTCCCCAGTAAGGAATAAAGATAAAATTTCTGGAAGGACACATGCAACTATTGAGATTATGAATTTGGAAGGGTCATTGCTCTGTGGTTTCATTAGCTCTCATATGCTATATATGAAATACATTTAGAGAGAGTTAATTCTGATTTTTTTTTCTTTACAGAGTACTTACATGATAAACTAGATGAATATGTAAAACAATTTTCTATAGTAAAAATAGTCAGACAAAGAGAAAGAAAAGGTCTGATCACTGCTCGGTTGCTAGGAGCATCAGTCGCAACAGCTGAAACGCTCACATTTTTAGATGCTCATTGTAAGTATATATGTATGGTTGTAACATTTTTCCTCCCTCTCCCTCTAATTTAAAAGGTAAGGAAGGCTTTTCTTTTCTAAATGCCTAATTGCATTTTCTTTCACAGCATTTTCGACTGGTGATTACAGCAATGACAGCTCAAGCAGAGAGCAGCTCTGCAGAGAAAATTCCTTTCACTTACACAGAATTCTTACCTCCTTTGTGCTTAAGTTTTCTCAACTTTAATATTCTCCAGTTACTAGCTGTTCCAGCCAGTTATCCTTGCCTCATTTTTTTTTCTTGATTCCTACACTTTAAAATGAGTGAAAGCTTATTTAATATTTAAATATGGGCGGGCATGGTGGCTCATGCCTGTAATCCCAGCTCTTTGGGAGGTCAGGGTGGGCGAATCACTTGAGGTCAGGAGTTCAAGACCAGCCTGGCCAACAGGTGAAAGCCCATCCCTACTAATAATACAAAACTTACCCGGGCATGGTGGCGTGTGCCTATAATTCCAGCTACTAAAGAGACTGAGTCATGGGAATCGCTTGAACCCAAGAGGCAGAGGTTGCAGGGAGCCAAGATTGTGCCCGTACACTCTAGCCTGGGCAGCAGAGTGACACTCCATTTCAAAATGAATGAATGAATGAATGGATGAATGTAAACCACTCTATCATTAAACTTTGTCCTAGTCTTGCTGCTTTTAATTTTTATATTTTAGTTTTTGTGTTTTTTCAAAAAAATTTGCAGATTCCTTGGCATAAAAAGGAGTCTGTGAATTTTCAAAAAAACCCACAAAACCAAAATATGTTTATGTATATAGTTTTTATGCCAAGTGAGGGGTGTCCCATCCCAACTTCTTTGGTATCTCTTCCGTAAACATTGTCAATTTTTGTTTGACTTTGATGCTGTTGGTTTTTCTTTGTACTTTAATTTTTTTCAGAGTCAACGTTTTTAAAGCATTTAGAAAGCATTTTCAGAGTCAATGTATCATATGTATGCTAGGTATTACTAAAATGTCATTTAGTCCCTTGAGCTTTGAGTTTAGTGGGCGATACTCTGTATAAGTGTCTAGCTTTGAATTGGCCAGTGCTTAGGTTATGTTTTACCCAATAACTGGTTTTGAGCACATACCGATTATTACAGAAGGGCTTTTGGATGTGCTTGAGTTGTTTAGAGCCATCACATTTAGTTCTCTCTCAACACCAGCCATTTCAAAAATGAAGAGAAGACTAAAGGTAATCCTAGAGAGGTGTTTTAAAAAGAAAAATACCATCTTCTGGTATTTCTTCTCCTTGTCCAAAATTACAGTAAGATCATACTGGACATTCTTCCACACTAGATGAATGTGTCTGATGGTCCTTCTGGACCATGACTTCTAAATTCTGCTTTGTGGGGAGCCCAGATTGGGACTGCACATGAATTGTCTGAACTTACTGTGTATTATGTAAAACAGCCTGGCCTGTGACCAGGACCCAGACCTATCATGGTATGGAACTCCTTGGCTCTCCCTTTATAGTAGGTCTGGGGCAGCTTTGAATGGTCCTTCTTCTCCATTTGCTAAAATCATCAAAATGTATACTGACTACTTATTTTCTCCTAAGACCCAGTCAGATAAATGAAGATTTCAATTACTGCATCTTACTCAGGGAGATACATGTTTAAATAAATCAGAACACGTTTAGGGCCAGGTGATGTGGAACAGCAAAAAGCTACCTTTTGATTCATAGGCCATTTCAACTCGTCATCTAAATTTTAAATACCCTAGTGTTATTTTCCATCTTTTGTAGAAGAAAGAAGGTCATCATCTGTAGGGGAGTTTTTCTAACTGTATTGAATATTGTTTCAACTTTTTCATCCTACCCTTATCTCATCTCAAGAAATCTTTAAGAAATCTCTCCTTCTGGAGATCTGTTGTACAATTTGGTGATTATAATTAATAATAATATATTGTCTACTTGAAAACTGCTAAGAGTAGATCTTAGATGTTTTTACCACCCACTTCATAAGCTGATAGGGTGATGGATATGTGAATTAGCTTGAATGTAATAATCATTTTACAGTGTATGCACATATAAACACTATGCTATACACTGTAAATATATAGAATTTTTGTTTGTCTGTTATATCTCAATAAATCTGAGGAAGAAAGAAATCTCCATTATATACATGCTCAAAACGCAAATGACTCTGTTATTTTCATTTCTCTGCAAACCTTCATCTAAACAACTAAAGAAAACACATTCGGTGTTTGTATTGAATTAACTAAAATTCTGTTCCCTCCAGGTGAGTGTTTCTATGGTTGGTTAGAACCTTTGTTGGCCAGAATAGCTGAGAACTACACTGCTGTCGTGAGTCCAGATATTGCATCCATAGATCTGAATACGTTTGAATTCAGCAAACCTTCTCCTTATGGAAGTCACCATAACCGTGGAAATTTTGACTGGAGTCTTTCCTTTGGCTGGGAATCACTTCCTGATCATGAGAAGCAAAGAAGGAAAGATGAAACCTACCCAATTAAGTAAGATGATTGCTTACGTTGAATATGTACACACTCTGCTTTATAGCAATTGCCCCTGAGGTAATTGATAAAGAACACACACATTCTATATAAAGAGAATCTAAAAGTCATTCTTTTATGTACTTACTTACACATGATGTTGCTTAGTAAGAGGTAGCAGTAAGTGAGCTCTTAGGTCTTCCTCATCAATCATTACTTAAGAATCTTGAAGCATGGTTAGGAGAAGACATTTAATTTTGCCCCAATGGGAGAGAACATGAAGTACTCCTCACCACTCCAAAAATCTTGACTTTGAAGGTAGCATTTCTAGTTTTTATTAATCTGTATAAAAACGTTGAAAATGTGATGTGGCTTTAATTTTTAAATTTGATTCAATTCTTAAAATATGCTGTTTTATCTTGTTTAGTTTTTATAAAAAAATTTGACAATGGATTATTTTTCAGAACACCTACTTTCGCAGGAGGACTTTTTTCCATATCAAAAGAATATTTTGAGCATATTGGAAGTTATGATGAAGAAATGGAAATCTGGGGAGGTGAAAATATAGAAATGTCTTTCAGAGTAAGTTTATGGAAATTAAATATAGCAGATATATTAAACAATAAAATATATTGTATTCTAATTGGCTGGTACAGATGATTACAGATGTGTGCACTCTACTTTTTGTGCTTTCTAAAACTTAATTGCTAGAAATTTTGGAATAAGAATATTTTCTTTTAATATGTAACTTAATATATGTATTCATTGTTGCCAATATAACAAGAAGAATCATTTAAACTCCTGTGTCCAGGCAATAACACCAATTAATGCACTTGTAACTGCTGAATTCCAGCCAAGATAAATATAATTAAATCTAGTGCTTCAGCAAATGAGTTGATTATCAAGGGAGTTAGAATGGAAAAACATTTATGTATAATTTTAAAGGACAGTGGACTTAACTGGATTGAATGAGCTGGATTTTTTTTCTATTTACAAATTAATATATAAAAAAAGGCTTTGGATAGACTCCATATGTACCTTATTTATTTGATTTCATGTTTCATTTTCTTCAGTAACTTTATTCATTTTTCATCTCTTAGGCTGGAATGTAGTGGAAAAAGAACTGAACTAGGTAGGAGTTAGAAGATTTAAGTTTTGGCTCTGGCTTGCTGCATCACATACTGGCAGTGATGATCTTAGCCAAGTTTGAACTGCTTATGGCAGGGGTCTTGTTTATTCGTTTCAGTATTTCCAACTCGTAGCACATGTTGGGTCAAAAGCACAGTTTGTTGAGTTGAACTGAGTCTTCTCATTTGTTCAAGAAAGAAAGTAGATAAAGAGAATGTGATCACTTACTCTACTACTAGCACATACTATTAAATATGACTTATTTTCAGATTCTTTGCTTGGTGACTATGGCAGAGTTAATTATTAAGATATTTAAGTGAAAAGCCATTGATTTCACGATTTGTCATTTCATTTAGAATTAATGCAAATTAGGGTGTTTTGTTTTTTTTTTTTACATTTTCTCTAAATAGGCATGAATTTTTAAATAATCATCTACTACTTCCTAAGTTCAATAGAATGGTCGTTGGTAATAATGGTATCCAGAATTGTTTTACTTGGTTACAAAATTGAATATGTAAGAGGTAATAGGGTCTGAGTCCACTTAAACCTAAGCTTAAAAGAGAAACTCTACTTTAAGTGAAGTGACTATGTAAGTAGTTCAGACAGAAGTCAAATGCATAACAGCCTTTAGTTTTCTGTGTATATTAGAGAACTTACATAATTACTTGCAAAAAAAAAAAAACCTGGAATTAATTTTTATGAAAAATCTGAATTCATCATTTTGTTAACTTGCTAAAAATGCACTTCTTTTATCTTTGGTGTCTATGCCATTTAATAAAAATCATTCCTTATATTTAAGAACTTAAGTTGAAATGGCAGGGGACAGAGACTATTTATAATATTGCAATCTTTTCTCTATTTTTGTTTTTAGTATCTTAAAGGTGAACTTAAAAGCAACACTGATTTTTCTAAAATACTGTAAATTTAAACAAATATCATTAATTATCAGGTATGGCAATGTGGTGGGCAGTTGGAGATTATGCCTTGCTCTGTTGTTGGACATGTTTTTCGCAGCAAAAGCCCTCATAGCTTTCCAAAAGGCACTCAGGTGATTGCTAGAAACCAAGTTCGCCTTGCAGAAGTCTGGATGGATGAATACAAGGAAATATTTTATAGGAGAAATACAGATGCAGCAAAAATTGTTAAACAAGTAAGTTAAAGCTAAGTAGTTAAAATGCAATAAAAATCTGTAACAAGTTCACATGTCATTTTGCTTTGATTCATCTCAAGCAGAAAACATCAAAATAAATTGAAAGTAGATTTGTAATTTTAACTCTTAATATATGTAACTTATGAATGCCAGTTACCTTTTCTTTAAGAAAAAAACTAAGTAAACTGCTTTTGACAAATCAGGAATTCTACTTGATGTTTTTAATATGAAAGATACTTTATTTTTATTGCTGCCCTGGTTCGATATTTTACTCAAAGAACATTAAGTAGAACTGTTTTTTTTTTTTTTTTAAACTGGTTTTAAGAGATATAACACCTAAATAAAGGTTCTAAGTGACTTTTTGCACTGGAGATAGAGACAATGTCTTAAGCGGCATGAGAATGAACCAGGAGTGTCAAGGCTTTTTTTTTTTTTTCCCCAAGTTCTAGTTCATAGACACTTCATAGAGTGGCTGCAGGGTGGCTGGACATGGAGTGGATGTTAACATGGTTTCTTTTCTCTCCTTCCCTGTTTTTAAGAGATTAAATACACATTCTGACTCTCTCCCAGAGTAGCTGTGAAATAAGAAAGTGATAATTGCTAACAAATACATGGTACTCTTGTTATTAACCTGTCATAAATAGATTATGCCCTGTAGGACCATGAAACCTAACACATTGAAGTGAGTTCCAATAGTCTTAATAATATTAGATGAGGTAAATTAACTAGAGAGGTTAAGACCATGCTTCAACGAATAGTACTCATCTCTTTGTAGGAAATAGATAGTGCTAATTTGCAGGGTGGGCAGAAGGTGGAGTATTTATTGGGAGTTAATGGTATCAATATTTTGGCTGTTGTGGTAAAGAAAGATCTGGTTACCTCTTTCCGCTTTTCTTTAGTCTCCAGTGTCTCCCTGACAGGATGCAAAATCAGAGCATTACTGTGTTAGATGGCTATCTTTTTACCTAAGGCCATGAAGACAAATTGGGCAGATTGTGTACTGCACAATAGTGTTTGGCTAAGCAGGCAAGTGGGCACTACATGAAGCTTATGCTCTGCTTGTCCCCGACAAAGTTGCACATGAGTCAGCCAGCACATGTTTGTTACCACAGGGAATAGTAATAATAAGCTAAACAGAACTCCTAAAGACTCATGCTTTTTTGCTAAAACACCTAGGTTTGAGACATTGATGTTGACATAAGAAAATCTTTTCTTTGCTTGAACTGACAAGATTGAGTATTTACTTTTGCATACATTTAGGTATTACCTGTACTTTTTCTCTAATATTTTGCCTGTAGGTCAGATACCTTAAAGTTTATTAATTTTTTAAAAATTATTTTGTTAGTTCCTTAAAATAAAGGAAAATAAAATTCATTTAATTTGAAAATTGCCTTTTTCTACTAAAGGTTCAGTTAGGGATATTGTTAAGAACAAGCAACACCCTTGAACTAGAAAAATTCCTCCCAGTGGGTTGTTTCTTGCTGGTGGTTTTCTGTGATCTTGGCAGAGAAGAGACAGATGTCTGTTGTATACTGGCACTGTTTGTCTGTACCTGCTTCCTCACACCTCACTTGGCAGGTCACTTCTAGGTATCAAGTTGGGACCAGTTTTGGATGCTCCCACTACCACCGTTTGCCCACAGAATTTCACTAGAAATCTTTGTCTTGTAGGGGATGTTTGTGGCATAAATGAAGAATAAAATAGCATAATTTTAGTATTTTAGTCAGCACTGAAGTGGTCTTGACTCTCTTTAAAGCCAGAAATGAACAGGCAGGCATACTTTTTACTTGAATGAATGATGATGCCATTGAATTGCGTCTTGAATTTTTAGCATGGATTTTTAAATATACCAAAATAGAAATACATATAGTAGGATTTTAATTACTTTATCAGTGTTGTTTTCATTAAGCATTCCC
The DNA here is from genome assembly GCA_004027835.1 of Alouatta palliata. Lineage (NCBI taxonomy): Eukaryota > Metazoa > Chordata > Mammalia > Primates > Atelidae > Alouatta > Alouatta palliata. The sequence continues at coordinate 10,676 of PVKV010024745.1, read as the reverse complement.
TTCATTTCTCATCTTTCTACAGAAAGCATTTGGTGATCTTTCAAAAAGATTTGAAATAAAACACCGCCTTCAGTGTAAAAATTTTACATGGTATCTGAACAATATTTATCCTGAGGTGTATGTGCCAGACCTTAATCCTGTTATATCTGGATATGTGAGTATTTTCCTGTTCCTTTTTCACTTAATATACTCCTTGCCACCAACCTTCATGTGGTTCCAGGAAAATTGCTGAAATACTTTCTGATTTATTGCTTTTGAGATTTCTACATTATAATCAGTTACATTACTTTCTAAATTATTTTACAAATATATAAACCCCACAGATTTAAAAACCTTTCATAACTTAAAAATTTTCCTTTAGATTAAAAGCGTTGGTCAGCCTCTATGTCTGGATGTTGGAGAAAACAATCAAGGAGGCAAACCGTTAATTATGTATACATGTCATGGACTTGGAGGAAACCAGGTGAGCACTGCATTAAAAATCCTTCACTTGTAAAGCGTTTACAAGCACAAGATGCTGCCTATTTTTCAGAAGTCCCAAAGCAGTTTTATACTTGGGTAAGCCGGTGTGTGTAATGTTTTTAGACTGAGTTTGGCAATTGATATTGATAAGTATTTTATTTTGGTTTTTACTCTGACTCTGAAAACAATTTGAAGTAGCTTACCCATTAAAAAAAAAAAAAAAAAAGAAGAAGGCCGGGTGCAGTGGCTCACACCTGTAATCCCAGCACTTTGAGAGGCCAGCGTAGATGGATCACTTGAGGCCAGGTGTTGGAGACCAGTCTGGCCAATATGGTGAAACCTCATCTCTACTAAAAATACAAAAATTAGCCAAGCATGGCAGTACATGCCTGTGTTCCCAGCTACTCGGGAGTCTGAGGCTGGAGAATTGCTTGAACCCGGGATGCAGAGGTTGCAGTGAGCCGAGATCATGCCACTGCACTCCAGCCTGGTGACAGAGCGAGACTGTCTCAAAAACAAACAAATAAAAAATAATAATAAATAAAGGAAAATGGGAAAAGAATAGAATAGAATAATGCTATTTGAAATTTTTTTAAAAAGAAACTTCTATATAGATCTTTGACGCTTTGACTTTTGCATGACTATTGGTGTGGTGAGTTTGCAAGTTTACACATAAAGGCCATATGTAACTGGATTTAATCACAAATTACATCAAGTGTTAATAACAAAATCGGCATTGTAAATTAACTTTGTGGGCCACAGTATTATTTTGGTATGTTCTTCCTCTCTCAGAAGAGGATTCTCCTTGATTAGTGACATTTCTCCTTGTTACTACCTTTTGACTATTTTATTGATCAGATTCAAATATCAAATATTACTATTTACTCAGATATGGGTTAACATGTTAGATACAAACTTTCTGTTTTCTTAAACTTCCTTTTCTTGCTGTTTGCAAATTAACTCCTGGAAAGATTAGACTGTGTTTCTCTCATTTGTTCATTCAACAAATTCACTGAGTGATCCCTATATGCTGGATACTATGATCAGTTCAAACTATTTAGATTCTAACTCCTTTAGGAAATCTGTAATTGAGCATTTCCTGAGGATAATGCATTCAGTGTTCTGGGGTTATCAAAAAGGTATCTGAATGAGATTGGGTGCTCACCCATTTTCCTGAGAAAGATGACATTTGAAAACATTTTTTAAAAAAGTGGGTAGGAGCTAGTGAGGTGGCTGTTGGGAATGGGAACAGAATAAGAAAAGTGTGAAGGAAAGAGAACTGAGGAGAAGAGCCTGGAATATCTCTTCTGGGCATTGCAAGTATTTTGGTGTAGAGTCTAAGATGTGTGTAGAGGATTTTTGCAGTAATTAATACCCATGATGTCATATTTTAATGGGACAAAACTTTGAGATGTCAGTTTTAGGAAAAAAGGTCCAGTTTATCTCCTGGTCTATCCTCTTCTGTATTTCTTCCTACCTATTAGACTCAGCTTAATCTAGTTCTAATCCTTATTTAACTAAATCAATCAGTCTACTAAGGGCAGATGATATAGATATCCAGAAGCCATAGCTGGTGAACTGGATCTGTTGCTGGATAATTAAGGTATAATTCTGAAATAGGATGGAGATATATATGGACACATATAGATATACATACGTCTATACCTATATCTATATACATATGTATCTGTACATCTGTACATATATGTCTATGTGCATAAATCTATATGCATCTTCTTTAAGAATTTTCTTTCCATCAATATATTAGAAGAAAAATAGTTATATAAATAATTGCATTCTTTGGAAATAACACTGATTTAGGCTTGTAAAAAGATTTTGAGCAAAGGTAAATATTGCTGCAATTGTAAAAATCTTATTACTAAATGTAAATCCTTATAAATTTATCTTAGGCTTCCTCTAGCATTACATTTATTTTATCTTAAAAGCTGAGGATATATTGTACACATTGGTTTTTTTTTTCATTTTTCTGTTATCATTGTTATAAAGATAATAACAGCTTTATTATAGCTTTGTGTCAAAAGTATGTTTATATTTTAGATAGAATATAGCTATCTTTTAGAAATTGGGGATGGGAAAAAATTCACATATTCTTTCAACTGACTGTCACCATAGTGAAAAGATAAAGCTTCTGATCTTGTGGAGCTTATGTTCCACAGGAACAAAGAAAAAAAATTTAGAAAAATATAGCAGGTAGCGTGTTTGGGGTGGCGTGGTTATTTTAAGAGGTGAGGGAAGAACATTTTGGAAAAGTAAACTTAGAGTGGAGGCCTGAATATGTTGAAACCGTGTTCCAGGAGAAGATGCTAATGTTGGAGGAAGGATTTCCAAGGGTGGAGGCCCAGAGGCAGATACATGGAGAAAGCAAAAAACCAGTGTGCCTAGAGCAGAGTGGTCTAGCAAAGAAGGGTAGGAAATGAAGTCGGGGCATTGATAAAGGACCTTATCATGTAGGGCTTAATAGGTTGCATTAAGAAACTTGGACTTACTGAGTTTGACAGAAAGGATTGAAGAGTTTTGAGGAGGAGAATAAATATTGTCTGGTATATATATTAAACAGATAATTTTGGCTTTTGTTACCCTAACACAGCTATTTATTTCATTTTGGTTTATTTCCTTGACATTTTATTTTATTTTTTTTTACATATATTTTTTATTGCATTTTAGGTTTTGGGGTACATGTAAAGAACATGCAAGATTGTTGCATAGGTACACACATGGCAGTGTGATTTGCTGCCTTCCTCCCCATCACCTATATCTGGCATTTCTCCCCATGCTATCTCTCCCCAACACCCCTCCCCCAACTGTCCCTCCCCTGTTTCCCCCCAACAGACCGCATCACACACTGGGGACATTTTATTTTTAATCAAGCATTGCACTGAAACTGTTTTGCAGATGTTAGTTCCCTGAGTGCTAAAATTTTGATATATCATGTAACTTGTTCATTTTTTGATGTTCCCTTCTACTTTTGATCAGATAATGTTTTACAGCATAAAACTTCATTGTGACAGTATTTGTGTATGCCAAGTAAAAATAAATATTTTGGTTATGTGACTAAACTGGCCAATATTACTAGAGCAATGCAGTTTGAGTCATTGTAACTTGATTATACTTACTGCTTTGCCTCATCCACTTTCTCTACTGGTTCTAAGTGATGGATATCTCCAATATTCTCAGTTATCCAATTATGTAATCTTTTTTGTTACCACCATACTTTTAATATCTTTCAATTTTTATAATTTTCATTTTCATGACTTTTTAATAATAGGTTCAATATTCAACAGCCTTTGTTACCATCTTTGAGATCTTAAGGTTTATCTTTCTTAGCCAAGTATAGACAGAATGCTATTTTCATCATCTAAACCCATTTTCTTCCAGTGTTTCCATCCAAAGAACTACTAGTTATAAAAATGACTGATGTTTTGCTGGTAGGAGGAGACAAATTAAGCATGAGACCAAGAGTAGGGAAACTCAAGATATGTGGCTCTGTGAATTCAGTGAATGCTTGTAGAGTGTCTACTCTAATATACTAATATACATAAAGGGTTTAACACAGTGCCTGCCTAGCATGTAATAAGGACTTAACAAATATTAGTGCTCCTACTAATTATTTCATTATTGAAAATCAATTATGTTAACTTATTTTATCTTCAGAATGTCAACATTATGAAATACTGGATTTGTAATGGGTGTTATGACTCGATAAATTGCCTGACTTCAGTCTATGGGGAAGCCAGCTCTACACACACAATTCTAATAGAGTGCTAGAAAAGTTATCTCTGATGTACTATGGGAACCTTGAAAAGGGTGTAATTATTTTGCAGCTGGGCAAATTCAGAAAAAGTCAAAGAAGGAAGGTAATATTTGAATTGGCTCTTGAAGGATTAAAAAGGAGTTAGGCAGAAAAGGGTCAAAAGGATCTTCCAGGCAGAGGACAGACTGTAAAGCAAAGTCTTAGAGTTATAGATACATATGTTCTGATTGGTAGAATTGTGTGAAAGAAGCATCATATATAACTGAGGCAATGGTTGATGCAAGATCAAAAATGAAAGATTTCACGTACCAATTAAGGAGTGTGGACTTTATCTTAGCAACAGTAGTGATTCACTTAAGCGAGGGCAGTCAGGGATCAAACCAATGCTATAAAATACTGTCTGGCAGCAGATTGGATTGCTGGATGGTAGGAACAGAAATTGGAGGTAGCTGTAGGTGTTTCGTAAAAATTCTGAAAGTCAGAGTAACAGAAGTAAGTACATGGAAGTAAAAACTGATGGGATGTTAACATCTGAGAGGAATAGTACAGCTAAGGGATGAATTACTTGAATACGTGGAGAAAGAGAAGCATCAATATTAAAAATAGCTAAAATGTATGAGAACTCTTCATGTGCCAGTCATTGTTCTAAGTGTATTACACATATTAACCCACTTATCTTCTTAACCCTATGGGTTAGGAGCTATTAAATGACTCATCTTCAAGTGAGAAAACAGGCATGGTGAACAACCCGAAGTCCCTAGTTTAGTGAAAACACCTTTAATCGAGATGAAGAAGAGAGATGGAACACTTGTGGGAGAGAGGCAATTAATGTACTCATTAGAACTCTTCATTCCATTTTCTGAGGAATGTCTGGGCTAGCCTCCCCAGACTTAATAACTTCCAAATTCTGGTATGAGGAGGAAGACAATACCTTCTTAATGAAGTAACCAACTGTTGATGAAGAAAGGCTCCTGTATCGTCTACATAAAAACTCAGCTTATGTTTCTGATAACTATTTTTATTGTATTATTTTGTTGAAATAAAAGTGACTTCATTATTTAAGAAGTTGCTGATGTATTTACTTATTTTTTAACTGAGCACATGGGGTGCTTTTGTCAGTAACAGTGTTCTTCCTTCCATAGTATTTTGAATACTCTGCTCAACATGAAATTCGGCACAATATCCAGAAGGAATTATGTCTTCATGCTGCTCAAGGTCTTGTTCAGCTGAAGGCATGTACCTACAAAGGTCACAAGACAGTTGTCACTGGAGAGCAGATATGGGAGATCCAGAAGGTACCTCAGTGCAATTACCACCTCTTTAACTATTTTTCTTAGCTCTAATTGCTTGTCTGGGAAAATGAGTGGAACGTGGTACATTAATATTACCTATCAGAATTTTTCTCCCTTTATATTATGTGTTTCTACCCATGTGATAAGAGAATATATCTATGAATTAAGAAGCAAATAATTAAGTTGCTTGGTTGAAGCATGGTATATGCAGATCAGTACTTCTGTGAATTATTAATATTAGTTGCTCATTTTTTTCTATTTAGGGTTTCTTATAATGCTTTTGCAACAGCCTTTTTTTTTTCTGGCAGAGAGAAGAAAAAAAATCATTGTATCTTCTCACTTGAATTGATTAATTTTTTTTCTACCCTCTTTAGCACTTTTTCATGAACCTAGAATTGAGAAAAGACATAACTGGTCTCTTCTGTTTTTAAACATGTTTTAAGGCTTAGCTGTATCATGGCAGTTCTTACCTGAACATTGTTTTGTACAAAACTGGAAAACCTTAACACTGGCTTTTATGATTTATGATGTTTTTATGAGTTTGTCACCTATGGATGTATCAAGGGAATACTTGTTTGCAAATGTGATTCAGACCTTGTTCTGTCTGCCTCTCTTCATTATGTAATACCTTGTTAATTAAACAGTAGTAGTGTAAAAGGTGGCACTTACGCTAGAAGCCAACAAGAGTTTATCAGACATGGTTGATCTTAGAAAGTTTCACTTAAGATGGTGTCTACTAGGTTTGCTTCAATGAAACCATAAAATATTTTTCATATTTATCAGTTAACTATAAGTCTTAAAATTTAATGTCTGTTGTTTCCTTTTATTCTAGGATCAACTTCTATATAATCCATTCTTAAACATGTGCCTTTCAGCAAATGGAGAGCATCCAAGTTTAGTGTCATGCAACCCATCAGATTCACTCCAAAAATGGATATTTAGCCAAAATGATTAAGTGTTCCTTAAAATTAAGGATTTGAAAAAGGAGATATTCTTTCTCATAAAACTGTGACTAGGCATACACTGTAGTTTTTGAAAATTATGCAAAAGCAGCTAATCGTAACTTATTCCAAGTGCATTTTTCTTATTTATATCTTAAAATATCTATGTAGCACTACTACAGAAATTCTGCAAGTTTCTGTTTCAAAGCACAATAACTAGTAATACCAAAGACTATTTCAGAATGTCCAGATGTAGGGGAAGAGATGTTTACACTATGATGAAAATAATTTTCCCAGTAAAGTGGTGTTTGTGTGTTTTGTACATTTAGGGATATGTATGACTACATTCACACACTCAAAATTTAAAATATTTCCCCTAGTTTTTTGGGGTGATAGAAAGATTTGTTACTGTATTTTTTTAACTACATAGAAGTGGATAAATGAAGGTCAACATTGGCCTCTATGTATAAACCAAGAAGTTTTTACAGATCTAGAATTGATTATTTTAAAATTCAGGGGAATTTTTTTGCCTTTGGTTTACTTGTCTGTCAAATGTTTCCTTAAACACGAAACTGAATAAGGAGAGGAATATTTTTAACACTTAAATTTCTTGGCAAATTTAAAAATAGTTTTTAGTCTGCAGCTCACTCCACTTGAAGCACTTAAGTCTTCCTTAAATGACTTTTCTTAAGTAACTATACTGTGTGTTTTCCCAAAGCACTTTTTAAAAAAAATTCTATAAATTACTATCTGTTGAAAAGGTGTCATTTTCCTTTCTGCTAATATTTTTTTCTTACCAAAATTCACTAATCTTGAATGTTTGTGACAAATGCAGAATACTTGACTCATTTAAAGCTACATTTTGTTACTGAATCAATTATAATTGTAATGGATTTTGACCTTGTAATGGATTCTTTTCATCAAATAAAGCCTTATTTTTATGTGGAAAATACAATAAAAAATCCTCAACACTATTGAAATCATTTGATTAAGTTTTTTCCTCTTATGGGTAGAATCTATAATTGATAATAGGTAGGGGAATATAGATTTTTGTATGCTGAATTCCTAAGAACCTATTGTTTGTAAAGCCATCAGATATTTCTTAAGGCACAAAAAATGAGGAATGGCAAATTTTCTGTGTTCAATATTTAGAAAATTTTGTATTTCTGATGACTTTCCTTGAGTAACTGATAGAGTGACTTTTTAAAAAATTTGATGCTTGCGTAGGAGATTTAACACTTTTTTTTTTTTTTTTTTGGTATTTTATATTTAGATCTCCTTTATTCTTGTTCCAGAAGTAAAATATTATTGGTTTAATATTTTGAACCTGGCAGAGCCTCAACTGTACATAAAAGAGCATATCTTAGTTATTGGTCCCATCTTCTCATTATTTGTTTGTAAATTTGAATTTCATTAACAAGCCTGCATTCTCAGCCAGACATGCTGGCCAAGCCTCTAATCCCAGCACTTTGATAGGCAAAGGCAGGAGGATCATTTGAGCTCAGGAGTTCCAGACCAGCCTGGGCAACATACCAAAATCTCATCTCTACTAAAAAAATAAAAATAAAATGAAATAAAAAATAAAATTAGCTAGGTGTGGTGGCACACATCTGTAGTTCCAGCTATACAGGAGGGTAAGACAGAAGCATTGGTTGAACTTGGGAGATTGAGGCTACAGTGAACTATAATTATACCACTGCACGTCAGTCTGTGTGACTGAGTAAGACTCTTTCAAAAAAAAAAAAAGCCTACATTCTCTAATTGATTGATTCAACTAATGTGTATTATGTACCTAATTTTTTATCAGAAGTTGTATTAATCCGTTTTCATGCTGCTGATAAAGACATACCCTAGACTGGGTAATTTATTAAGAAAAAGAGGTTTGTTGGACTCATAGGTACGCATGGCTGGGGAGGCCTCACAATCATGGCAGAAGGTGGAAGGCATGTCTTGCATGGTGGCGGACAATACAGAATGAGAACCAAGGGAAAGGGGTTTTCCTTTATAAAACAATCAGGTCTCATGGGACTTATTCACTACCACAAGAACAGTATGGGGAAACCACCTCCATTATTCAGTTATTTACTACCGGGTCCCTCTCACAACATGTGGGAATTATGAGAACTACAATTTAACTTGAGACTTCGGTGGGAACACAGCCAAACCGTATCAGAAGTTTTGGTAGGCAGAGTAAGACTTGTTATTGCCTTTGAGCTATGTCTCATGGGTCAGAAAGAAACTATAATAATTTTAAAGTAGATTTGTAAGTACCAGCAGACATGAATATCCATGAGCATATATTGCTCTTAGGTCTTACTATATCTCTAAAATCAAAATTATTTCTCAAATATATTTTATAAATGAACTTAGGTAAAGCATAATTTTTTTTAAAGAAAGAAAAATAAAAAAGAAAGAAGGAAAAAAAGAGAATGAAAAAAAGGGAAAAAGAAGAAGAAAAAGAGGGAGAGAGAACGGGAATCTTGCTCTATTGCCCAGGCTAGAATGCAGTCTAAAAATGGGTAATGAAAAGCTCTTTTATACTAATAATTGTGTTATACAATGGAGACAGGAAGGAATAACGGAGGAAAATAACAAACAGCCAAGCAATATTTCATTTAAACCTATGAAATGCTATACAATTGCTGGGGAGTAATTTGCTCCCAACCATGTGGTCATTTTTAGAATAGATGCGTTGTGTTACTGAAGAAAACGTATATTTTGTGGATTTGGAGTAGAAAGTTTTTTGGATTTGGAGTAGAAAGTTCTGTAAATGTTTATTAAGTTTACTTGTTTGAGGTCTAAGTTAAAGTCCCGGGTATCCTTGTTAACCTTCTGTCTCATTGATCTGTCCAATACTGACAATGTAGTGTTAAAGTCTCCCACTATTATTGTGTGGGAGTCCAAGTCTCTTTGTAAGTCACCAAGAAGTTGCCTGTGTATCTGGGTTCTCCTATATTGAGTGTGCATAGACTTAGGATCGTTAGCTCTTCCTATTACATTGATCTCTCTACCATTATACAATGTCTTTCTTATCTCTTTTGGTTTCTATTACTTTAAAGTCTATTTTGTCAGAGACGAGAATTACAACTCTTGCATTTTTTTTTTCTCTCCATTTGGTTGGCAAATCTTCCTCCATCCCTTTGTTTTGAGTCTCTGTATATCCTTGCATGTGAGATGGGTCTGGATGCAGCTTACCGATGGGTTTTTTGGAATGGCTGATACTGCTTGTTCCTTTCTGTATATAGTGCTTCTTTCAGAAGCTCTTGTAAAGCAGGCCTGGTGGTAATGAAATCTCTGAGTACTTGCTTGTTTGTAAAAATTTTATTTTTCCTTCAGTTATGAAACTTAGTTTGGCTGGATATGAAATTCTGGGTTGAAAGTTCTTTTCTTTAAGGATGTTGAATATTGGCCCCCACTCTCTTCTGGCTTGTAGGGTTTCTGCTGAGAGATCTGCTGTGAGTCTGATAGGCTTCCCCTTGTAGGTAACCCGACCTTTCTCTCTGGCTGCCCTTAATATTTTCTCCTTCATTTCAACCCTGGTGAATCTAATGATTATGTGTCTTGGGATTGCTCTTTTTGAAGAATATCTTGGTGGTGTTCTCTGTATTACCTGGAGTTGAGTATTGTCCTGCCTTGCTAGGTTGGGAAAGTTTTCCTGGATAATATCCTGAAGAATATTTTCCAGCTTGGATTCATTCTCTTCGTCACATGGAGGTACACCTATCAAACGCAGATTAGGTCTTTTCACATAGCATATTTCTTGGAGACTTTGCTCATTCCTTTTTACCCTTTTTTCTCTAATCTTGTCTTCTCATTTTATTTCATTAAGTTGATCTTCGATCTCTGAAATCCTTTCTTCTGCTTGATCAATTCGACTGTTAAAACTTGTGCATACTTCACGAAGTTCTCGTATTGTGTTTTTCAGCTCCATTAATTCACTTATATTCTTCTCTAAATTGTCCATTCTCGTTAACATTTTGTCAAACCTTTTTTCAAGGTTCTTAGTTTCCTTGCATTGGGCTAGAACATGTTCTTTTAGCTCACAGAAGTTTCTCATTATCCACCTTTTGAAGCCTGATTCTGTTGATTCCTCACATTCATTCTAAATCAGGCCTTGTTCAGTTGGTGAGGAGGAACTGCAGTCCTCTGTAGGAGGAAAGGCATTCTGATTTCGGATATTTTCAGCCTTTTTGCACTGGTTTCTTCCCA